>SMDT01002606.1:0-24824 GCA_005392925.1 Aquilaria sinensis | reverse complement strand
AAACTTAGCAAATTTAATTGAGGAGACATGGAATTAATTAATGAATGGGCATTCATGAGTGTTGGACACTCTAGGAATATTGCTTGGCTTAGGCCAAGAGTTTTGGTGATGAAAATGGCAAATTATGAAGTTGAGGGACTCAATTGAAGAATTGAAGAAAGATGGAGGACTAAAGGTGAGAATTGGCCAATTTTCATGGCAAATTGTGCCATGGCCGGCCATCACAAGATTTTTGCTATTTAAAATGGCCACATAAGCCTCCACCCACATTATTTAAATTGCCCACATGGATTTGACCCCACCATCACCATAAACAAATATTTTGCCCATCATTTTTTACTAGTCTTTGTCTCCCACTTTACATTATTTTATTTCTCCTCACCATCACTTGTCAAATCAATTCTTTAATGAACATTTGACTATTCTCCCATCCATTTGAATCAAAAATTCGGCCATACCACAAAAATTAAACAAAATGGCGCCTTGGAGGAAGCAAATGGATTTGTTTATTGGGTTTTCTTTTCTTGATGGGACACCACCTTCTTTTGTCCAAAAGATTATTAGCATTTGACTAGCTCTCCTCCCATTTTGAATTAGTGTGGACCGGCCATCCTCCTAAATTAGCCATTTTGGCTTGCATTTGGTTTGCGTTTCTCCTCCATTTGCTAGCATAATGGCCGCCCATCATCATTTCAAAATCATTTTCACACACACCTCTCTCTCTCTCTAAGCCAAGGATGCTCTCCCTTCTCTCTAAAACTCACACATTTGGCCATGAGAGTTCTTCCAAGCTCATCATCTTCTTCCTTCATTCTAAGATTCGGCCATGAGCAAACCAACCATTTCTTACACATGCAAACACGATTTCTTAGTGATTTCATACTCCTAAACACATCTAAACCAAGAACCAAGATGAGAAATCAAAGAAAACCCATGAAGAAATGGCTATGAAGTTTCGGCCATGGAGAAGAACTTAGTGTTCTTGAGCTTCACTCATGAGCTCATGAGCATGCATGGCATTTCTAAGCCATGAGGAGCAAGAAAAACAAGGAGAACATCAAGGAAGAACAAGCTCAAGATTCGGCCATGTTCAAGGTTGTAAGTGAACCAAGTTTTTCTTGATAATTTCATGTGTTTTGAGCTAGATGCTACTCTCTAATGACTTTGTTATGTTGGATTTTTGCAAGGAAATCAAGTTGGATTTTCGGCCATGGAAGGATCTTGGTGTTCTTGGACTCCGCTTAAGAGTTGAAGGCATGCATGGCACTTTTAAGCCATGAAAAGGAAGAAATCAAGCAAAGATTGAAGAAAAACCCATGTGTAAGTTTTAGCTTACATTTTCTCTTGGATTTTCGGCCATGTTTGTATCATGAGTTTTATGGATGTTTAACCAAGTGTTCTTGGTGTCTTGATGATTTTATGGCCGTTCCAAGGAAGAAAACAAGGAAAGGATGGAAGAAAAAGTAAAGAGTAGATTCGGCCAAGTTGATATCTTGGTATGCATGTGCATTTTTCCAAGTGTTCTTGGTATCCTTGAAGAACTTGTGAGTATACAAGACAATGGTCAAAAGTTGAAGGCAAAAAGAGGAATTTTGTGGGCTATGGAAGCACTTGAAGTTTCGGCCAAGTGGTAATCTTGGCATGCATCATGTTTAAACCATGTGTTCATGGTAGTACAAGTGTTCTTTTGAACATGCAAAGTGTTGGCCAAAGTCTTGATGTAAAAAGAGAAGATTTTGTAAGCTAAGGAAGAAATGATGGTTTCGGCCATGTTGTGATTTTGTGACTTGGCATGTTAGCCAAGGTGTTCTTAGTACTTTTGAGTTGTTGGATGCATGTGGAGCCAAGATGTTAAAGAAAGAAATAAAGAGAAATTTGGCCTTAGTGCCAATTTTTGGTGGTTGTGTGTGTGATCCATGTGTTCATGGTATCTAGGTGTTCCTAGTAAAAAGTGAAGCCAAAATGGTGAAGAAAGTATGATGATAGATTCGGCCATAAGGACAAGTTGGTGAAAAATTGGTGTTAGCCAAGTGTTCTTGGCATAAATGATCCTTAGAAAACTTGTGGGACTCAATTGAGCAAAAGAAGGAAATAATGGGACAAATTCAGCCAAGAGATAAATTTGAAGGCCCAAATTGAAAACCAAGTGTTCTTGGTCCAGAAACTCTTAAATGGGCTATTTGGGCCATAATGGCATTATTGGCAAATGGGCTAAATCCTGAAAAGGTTAATATGGGCCCAAATCCTGAAGAAGTTAAATGGGCCAAATCCTGAAAAGATAAAATTGGGCCTAAAGACTAAATTGGGCTAAAATCCTGAAAAGGTGGAAATTGGGCCTAAATGCTAAGTTGGGCCGAGTCCAGAAAATAAATTAAAAGGCCAAGTGGGCCTGAGTTCCAAAGAAGGCCAGTTAAACCAAAACAAGCCAAGTGGGCCTTCCAAAAGTCCAAGTTGGGCCAGAATTCCAGAAAAGGCCAAGTTGGGCCAGAATTCCAGAAAAGGCCAAGTGGGCCAGAATTCCAGAAAAGGCCAAGTGGGCCTGAACTCCAGAAAAGTGCAAATTGGGCCTGGATTTCCAGGAAAAGGCCAATGTAGGCCTGAGTTCACAGAAGATTGGGCCTCAGTTCACAGAAAAGGCTAATTTGGGCCTTACCTCTTTAAGTAGAGGTTGAGTAAGTTAAACCAAGTATGCTTGGTAAATTATGGTTCTCTTGTTTAATAGAAAGCAATTAAATAACTTGTTAGTATTTTGGGCTTTATAGGTCCATTAAGGAAATGGCAAAATTCCAACAACAAACAAAGCAAAGCAAGGCAAAGGCAATGACCAAAGGTTACACAAATGGTGGTAAGAATCCCTATACTCACTTTCTCCATGGTATATTTTCCATGACCTTTCATTGTGAGTATTAGTGCCCCTATGTGATGGTCAAGGAACCAAGTGACCATAGGTGTGCATGTCAGGGCTATGTGGTTGTTACTTTTTGTGAGGACTCATGATACTTTCTTAGTTGAATAATTGGGCACATAAGTGCATAATGGATGAAGTAGTGATGTTTTGGCGACTATGGTTATGGGTTACTCATGAGTAATTAGCAAGCATTTAGGGCTAGGAATTGAGTTTGGCCAACTCAATTCCCAAGCTAAGGAGCGCTGAGTAGGTTATAAAAATAAATAGCATACCGGGATTAGTGGTATGGGTTATGCTAATGCTTGCGATACCCACGATGACATGGAACATGATGTGCGAGGACAGTGTTGTGTGTGTTGAGTTGTGTGCTTCTCTGAAATTGTTTGTGCATGCTGACCCATATTATTATTGTTATTGTTATGTGCTATATCTGTATCTTCTTTGTTTTAGTGTTTTCTTTTGCAGGAATATGGATTAATTGCCATTACATTCTTGGCACAAGTTTAGGCTTTGGAAGCCATATGATGACTTTGAAAGTCATGAGTTAATTACCTCACTAGGCATTGGATGCCGTCGGGATTCTTACTGAGTTTTATAACTCACCCGCCCTGTTATACCTTTTTCAGGAAATGGATGGCTTGATAGATCAAGCGTAGAGTACCAGAGTACTCGTTACAATGTGCTAAAGGGTTGGGTATGTGTATAGTGTTGCTCAATATATTCATTGGTTCAAAGAGACTTATGTGGTATAGATTGCTTGTGGATCAAGCTAATGTTGTGGACTTACCTGTGCAGGATATGGAGTCTAGAAGTTGTGGGAACAAGGTCTATAGGTGGATTGTGTTCCGTGTGATATTAGTTTGCAGATTAAGTAGTTATGAAAACTTGATCTGTAAAACATGAACATTGGATAAACTTAGACATGAAGCATTCCTTGGTATGTTTTCCAAGTAAGTGATGCTTGTTTCCTGTTCTATGGATAGGCATAGTTCTGGATGACTTATGATGATGGTGATGACTTTAAAGGATGATTATATGAGAAGTATGCTTGAATTCATACAGGTGGAATTCTTGATGGGTGATTGTGTTAGGTGTACTAGATTGGCAGAATGCTCATGGATATGAAAATATGGTTTTCAAACTTGAAATGGAATATGGGCTTCTTGGTTGCCATGCATTGAAATAGTACACTTGATGGACACACATCTGATGCACTTAGTGGAATAAGTGTATGGCTATATGTAACTTGGATGAAATGAGCATGTGAAAATATGACAGGAGAAGCTTATGTTGAATTGGAATAAAGTATGCTTTGTGATGAAGAATGCATGTAAGCAGGATAAAATCATGAATGGAACACTTGAAATCCCACTTAGGTACTAGCTTGACTCTAAAGAGCACCCTGATAACATATTGAAGGTAAATAATCAATCAAGCTAGAACCAGAATAGATCCTGGACTCACGCCGTAGGTGCTCGTAATGAATAATAAAGCCCCTTCTGAATGAATAACATCCGCTGCAAGCTTTGATATTTGGGCCCAAATGGGCCTGGGGCAGTAGTGGGCATGACAGTTGAGGTTCTAAAACAACTTCTTAGGATGGTGGTTACATCCTAACTAACTGCACCAAGGTGTTGCCCTACCTTGGAGCACACCAAACCAACTACGCCAACATTGCCACACTAGACTCCAAGGATTCATTCCTGGACCCTTAGCATCCGAAAGTAATCCTCACCTAGTTTCACCATCGCAACTTGCAGCCGAAGCCAGACGACAACTCACATATGTTGGCTAGTACTAATTAATGGCCGAAGGGCTATCACCGACTGGACCTATAGATTAGTGAACCTGCATGACCCTTGGCAGTTCACATGACCTGCCTAGGAAGAAGGCTCAGCACCACCCTTGGATGCTAGCACAACCAATCTTGTAAATGGGGAATCACCATCCCCAATTGTTAGCTTAAAAAACCTTATAGACAAAAGTTTATCACCCTTAGTTGAAGAGGTCTCTCCTAAACATGGTTTATGACATCGCCAACCACCTTCGAAAAAGACTCTACTTCCAAAGGGGTTCTCAAGTCCCTGAAGGGTTCCAAGGAAAAATGACAACTGAATGGGTAATAGGACCACTGACAAGGAACCTCCACATGCCCTAGCCTTCTGCTTGGGTGTAACCACCCACAAATAGCTAAATGCAACTCTGCTAGAGGTATGGATCGAACGTGGGCAAATTTAGGTAATCACGTGTCCTAGTTTGCTTGACTGAGTAAAATGGCCTTCTCTTTAGAAGCCTCCTATAAATGCTTAGGAGGCTCCCAAGTGAGGCTCCTAAGTAATAAGACTTACGGGAGCCCTTCCTTTCTACTTTATACTCTTAGCAACATTTCTCTCGCATACTAACTTGGGCATCGAAGGTCCCTCCCCAGAAGTACACTCTAGGGACCCTCTAACGTACATTCTTCAAGTGTTCTAGACTTCACTTAGGTGAAGCATCTCTAGAGGTCCACCATGTCTTACATTGAATATGTCCTCAAGCATCATTTAGCCAGCATCATCTATGGGCACTCATTCCCAGGTCACCATTGTAAAGACTCAGCATTCCAAGGACAAGGACATTCCGAAGTCCCAGTACGCGCTTGAGCCTTTGGTCGTAAACAATCAAGAACCCTAGAGCCTTGCCTGCTAGAGGACAAATGTCATTTCATAGTCACTATGGATTTCCTGCACGACTTCTAGTGCTCTAGAGTAGCCTAAATGACACAGAAACTTGACTAAAGGTGGTCACAGGCACATTCCCATGCAAGGGCCCATTTTCTAGAGACTCATTTAGGGAGGGGATGCCAATCATCTTGTAAGAGTTTGCCCATTAATATCATCCATGATGTGTCCTCAAAGGAGAACTCACTATTGCATGGGTGGCATCTGGCCAGGTCCAAGTCAAAGGAGCCAAAGACCTTATGCTGCTAGAGTCCTTCTCCACGTGAGAACTCGCTATCCCCTGGATGCCAAAGCTACTTGCCTTAAAAAAGGCATCATTCCCTTCTACCACACCATTCTTGACAATGAAGAGAGGATGGTACTTCAGTCCTGATAGAGAGGAACTTAGAAAGGTTGGACAAAGTGGAAAAACAAGTCTCTAAAGAGCCCGTCTAATTATGGTTGTTGGAGACATTCACTAGAATGAGTCCCCCTACATCCTAGCGATAGTGGAGGCCCCAATGCTCAATGACTTTTGGGTACCTCGGCTAGAGACCTATGATGGGCGAAGTGACCCTCAAGCTTACCTAACTAAGTACAAGAGGAGCATGGTGCTTGACAAAGCCAATTGTTACCACTCTAAGTATTTAAATACAGTGATCAATTTAGTGAGGTCAAGCCCCAGGCAGTCCATGTCCTGTAGGCCAAGCAGAACATGTGCACTATGTTTACCCAAGTGGCCCTCTTGGTCATTATGCAAAGATGTGTATATTGGTCCAACCATCACACACATATTCACTTACAATTTCATCTAGAAGTAATGATGACAATGAAATTCTTTATTCCTAGCCAATATGAAATTTGAGTAAAATCCCCAAGTGCATGTACAATCATATTCACACATGATGCTATTGCTGCGCATCTTTTTTTTTCAAACTCTCGCACTGAGTCCAACTCAAATTTGACCCATGTTTTCTTATTCCCTAAAGGTTTTAAACCCTTTAATACCCTTAAACCTTCATAGGAAAATAGGTTTGAGACATTAAATCCATCTAAGTTTACAATTATGGATCTTACGCTTCACTGGGTAAAAATGACCATATGAACAGTGCTCAGCAAAATTAGACAATTTTGATAGCCCATAACTCTGGCTGGAGGGCACCAAATCCAGTGATTCATAAGCCAAGTTATTCCTCTTGAAGTTTTCTAAATGTCATCAAAATTTCATAGCCAAATTCTTTATGTACAAAAAGTTATGGCTGCTAGAGTACAGGGTACTGAATTTTAGCCACTATTGACCATTATGCCCATACAAAATTTCAGAATATTCATACACTTCATTGCCAGGTGCAAAACCCACTTGGTAGTGTCTATATATATCCTACACACATGGGAAACCATTCCACTGAATTTAGAGTCCTTCTAACCATCATTCATAAAATTGCCATCAAAATAGCCCATAAACACCATATGGACAGCATTGTATACACACTTCAAACCACACTTCATTGATCCATATATCCTTCTCACACTACACATACAACATACCCAGATCATTTACATGCATTGATGCACTAGATACATGACAATAACTTAGTTAATATGTACACTAAGCTTCTTAGAAAACTTCAAAAGCACTAAGCACTCTAGAAACTTGAAGGGACCAGTTGCTGCATAAGGCAGGAAGTACCAGTACTAAAAATAGCTAATGTGCTCCAAAAATCATGAAACATTCTAGTTTAAAACTAAACATATGGGAGTTAATATACAAGAAATTTCACAGAGAATTCACACGACAGCTATTATTTTGAATGCTTTCTTTCAGGTGCTCCTGAAATGGACAGAAAAGGGGTAAGTCTCTTTGAAGAAACTTAGTAAAGGATTATCATTAGAAACTTTTGAGCATTTCAGGCACTCTCACACTGGAAACCCTTACTTCAGGATACCATGTCGTACAACGAAGAAGCTGACGGGCATCATTTGGCGCCATCTGTGGGAACTCACCCTCACGTAGCTGTCGTTGAGACTCAGCGTTCTAAGGATAAGGGACTGCCAAAGTCCCATCTGCGTCGGAGAATCAGCCGATGACCAAACCACCCGCTGTAGGGACTTCTTTGCCTGAGGACGAACACCCTTTAACGATCACGTTGAGATTTTTACGTGATTTTCAATGCTCTGTTGTGGCTGAAATGACATAACAATGGGACTAAAGGTGGTCTCAACCACATTCGGCCCGAAGGGCGTCCTCACCAACTCCCTGTCGGGAGAAAAGCCCGAAGTCCACTCACCGGAGCTCAGGGAGTGGAGACTTCTGTGATGAATCCTCAACGGAGGACATACCTCCTAGAGGCCGACGTACCGGGAAAATGGTGTCAAAATGGGCCAAAACTTCCCAACGGTGAAGTTCATCACCGGAGGTGAAATCACAATCCCCCTGTTGCTGAAGTTATTCCTCGAAAAGAAGGCATTGTTCTCTGTTGCCGAAGGTCTCCAGGAAGAGAGGAGAGCCTATCGCCGCCATCCTCATGGAAAAGATCCTAGAGAGGTTAGAGAAAGTGGAAAGGCAGACGGCTCGGAAGCCTGTCTGGTCAAGGTTGTTGGAAGCCTTCACCGAAGAAGAGTCACCCTTTGTCTGAGTGATAGTTAAGGCACTTATGCCAAGCGACTTCCGGGTGCCACGCTTGGAGACATACGATGGGTGAAGTGACGCCCAAGCCCACCTAACCAAGTATAGGCGTAGTATGGTGCTACACGGTGCTGATGACGCTGTTGGGTTTCGGGAGCCAAACAGCGCAGCGGAATTTAACCGAAACCCTCCAGGATCCAAGTGAAACGGGGTAAACCGGGTGTTCGAAAATTTCATACCTAATTTTCGGTTGAGATCTCTCACTCAACTGTAGAGTCGAATCACAAAACCTGAACAGTTGACGTGTTCAGGCTCTCTATGGTATCCACACGAGCCTCTCGGGATCACCACGCTTCCACCACGTCCCGGCAGATGCGTTTCTCTTGCGCACGCAGTGCTAGCTTGCGTCCTCCAAGGAATTGCAAGAGAAGAGTGTGGCTGTCCTTTTGGGAGGCTAGGGCAAGGAGACCTGCGAATTTCTCACTTAAAAGTTGTATTTATAGTGAGACTCAACTTCCAGGCCTAATGGGTTTCAAAGCCCTAATCCAATTAGGATTTAATTTCGGGCTTAATAATGGCTCAACTTTTGGGCCCATTATTAATACGAAATTAAAGTGAAACCATAACCCAAATAATTAGCCCATGCACTCTAATGATCCAAAATGCTCTATGTGTGCGACCCAATAGGCTCTTATCACGTTGGCAATGATCATAAATCACATTTATGATCATAAGCAATGAGCGGTGTCTAGCAACACATCATTGCTACCCAAGTGACAAGATTGTCGGTGAATCGACTAAACCTTTATGATCATCACCGATATATGCCATTGTCCCTTTGTCCAAGATATCAAGACTAAGCACGAGACATGGAATGTGTCACTCTCGTATAGCCCAATCTTTGGTTTCTTGATTACCGAGTAGACCAACTTAAACTGACGACATTGATATCATATATCAACTCATCGAAGCATGGCCATGCATTTTCTAAGTCTCACTCTATCAAGGGGCCCAAAGATATCACTCCCGTTACATAGGAGGGACAAATCCCATCTTGATCATACAAATCCCTCCGCATGATATGTGACATACCCAATGACCTCCTTCAAGTTCACTCAGTTACGAGCAACAAAGGAAAGTATCAAAGTATGTGACTCACATGTAGGGAACCTTGTTGATCTTAGGTCGAAGGACTACATATACCATGATCACTATGAGAATCACTTATGACACTCATATAACGATCCATGAAGTGTTCTCATGGTGGGTCGGTCCAGTACACAAGTTCTCCAACTTGTACCCATATGTAGACTAGATATCTCATATTAGTCTCCACATATGCTAGTCATTATGTATTATTGCAACCCGCTCCACAATAACACTAGACTAGGGACGTTTAAGAATATCATTATTCTAGGGTTACAATTATGCTTATTACGTTACGCAGAAACAAAACAACAAACATAATTGCTGGATTAATGCCTCAATAAAATATCATGACTCAATGTGCAAAAATACAATCATCTCATGATTGGCTTTTTGGGCACAATACTAACAGACGCTACCCTTTGCAAGTGCTTTAAGGTCACCCTCTCCAGCCTGGCAACAGTGTGGTACAACTCCTCACCCCGGGAACTATAATGAGTTTTGCAAGAGCTTTCCACAACGTTTACGTAGCAGTTCATCGGCAGTAGGCCGACGGCGAAGATGCCGGTTCAAATGTTCGACGTTGTCCAAAAAAATGGAGAGACCATTCACGACTATGTTGAAAGATTCAACCAAGAGACCTCGAGCGTTCCAAACTTCTGCCCCGAAATACGCATCCTCACCATGATTCGAGGGCTTCGGCGAGACTTGCAACTCTTTTACGAGTTCTCGAAGCCTCAGACGCCTTTGGCGAGTTCTACCGAAGGGCCGATCAACATATGACGGCCGAAAAGTTGAGGATGGGGGGACCGAAGTCCGATGGCCATCAGCCTGAAGGACAAAGTCACCAAAATCACTATACTATCGACAGCGAGGGAAGACCTAGGAAGCAGAAGGGGAAAAAACCCATGTCTTTCACCCTCTTGAACACCTCCAGAACAAACATACTGCTGGCCATGGAAAGGCAAGGTAATCCAAACCTCAGTCATGGAGTTCAGTCACCAACCGAACAAGCTTGTTCGGAAAGATGGATCCACCGTGATGTTTCCTCACGATGACCCACTCTTCATCATGGCGAGGATAGGAAGTTGGGTTGTTAAGAGAGTACTCATCGACGATGGTTCCAACGCCGACGTCTTATTCTCCTATTTGCTGCCAAGTTTGGGTATCACAAAAGGTGATCTCAAGCCTGTCACCTCCCTTACCTTCGGGGTAGGTCCGTCCGAACTACCTATCCTCGGATGGATCCACCTGCCTTTGATTCTAAAGGGAACTTCATCGCAAAACAAAGGTGAGGTCTTTGCCTCAACAATGACAAGGTTCATCGTCATAGATGTCCCTTCATCATACAATGCAATCCTCGGGAGGCAGATGCAAGGAAATCTCCACATTCGTCCAGATGTGAAATACTTGATTCCCATCTTCGCAACAAAGGATGGCGATGCCGAGAT
Source organism: Aquilaria sinensis (assembly GCA_005392925.1). Taxonomy (NCBI): domain Eukaryota; kingdom Viridiplantae; phylum Streptophyta; class Magnoliopsida; order Malvales; family Thymelaeaceae; genus Aquilaria; species Aquilaria sinensis. The sequence goes on along the minus strand of SMDT01002606.1, from coordinate 13,994 downwards.
CTTTATCGATCAAGCAGAAGTAAGGAAGGTCTTTGTGAAGGCAAGACAGGGCCCAGCAAATATCCACACACAAACTTCGGAAACGAAGGCTGTGCTTTGAAAAGAGGCAAAGGGAAAAGAAATAGTAGACCTCAAAAAAATAGAAACAGAAGATGTGGAACTTGTCCCAGGCCGAAGTACCCGAGTGGGGAAGAAACTAGCTGAAGGTGACAAGGGAAAACTTGTATATTTTCTGTTAATGAACAAAGATCTATTTGCCTACTCGCTGAAGGACCTGCCTGGGGTAAACCCTTGCATAATCCAACATAATCTTAAGGTGCGCCTAGAGGCAAAGCCCATTCGACAAAAAAAGCGAAGCTTCTTGATGGCCAGGGGCCTCATCGTTCAGAGTCATGATGACTGGAGGAGAGACTTCTGTGAGGAAGAACACCTGATGGATTGGATCGCCCAAAGGAAAGTGCCTAAAAGCTCAGAAACAAAGGGTTAGGAGGCCCCCGGAGTGTTTTTCCGGGGGGGGAGCCTCTGACGCCCGCAAGAGTGGGTGAGCTCGTCCTTCAGAGGACAGAGCCTCTTCGGGAAACAAGCCCTCAGTCTCGGGGGGTAATTTTCAGGGAGTGTGGGAGCAGTGTCATTTGGCCGCCATGTCCTCCTGCCAAGTTTTTCCGAAGGCGATCTGTTAGGAGCTTGGGGGCCCGTTCAGAGTGTCGACACGTGTTCCTGGCGTGCCGGGCTGTTCCTGGCTATCTGAGGTGTAGGATCACAGATAGCTCCTGCCTAGCAGGTTGCCTTGGCCAGCCTTGTGGCAGAGACAGATGCCTCTTCGCCAGATATGGCGATAGCGATTCAGATGGCGTCAGCGTGGCAGGGAAAGCCTTTTGAAGGCGGACTTGTGGCGTCTCTTTCCGAAGGGATGTGTCAGTCAGGCTTGGGAAGCTTAAATGTTCCATAAATGCTCCTTTTGCCGAAGGCCCGATGGGCTCTTCGGTGAGGCCTGTTCTTTGGTGTCTTCGAGGCAGAGCCTGTGCCGAAGGTAAACCTCTCGGCCCGAAGGTCATGGGCTGTTCGGCCATAGCCTTCTCTTGGGAGTCCTCACCTTGGCCTGGGGAGTATCTGCAGGTGTTCGGCTCGCTATGTCAGGTGCCGGCGCGTCCCAGTTTCCAGAAGGTCGAAGACGTGTCCCAGTTTTCAAGGGACGTTTGGAGGACGTGTCCACCATTTTTCCTCAGCGGTTGACACGTGGCGCTTTGCCATTGGAGGAGAGTCGCGTCGGTTACAGAGGGCACGCCTTTTCAGGTGCAGAGAGCAGTTACGGCGACGGTTCGCCTCCAAAGGGTACTTATGACGATGTTTCGGTTACCCACCTTCTGGCTTTATAAATAGCCCATTCCATCATAAGTTCCCTTTGCTTTTTCTTCTGCTCTTTTCTCTGCTTTGCCCCTGTTCTTGCATTTTCTTGCTTCTTGTGGCGGAGCTACCTTAATCAGAGCTTTTTTCCAGCCAACTTTCACGACGGCGTCCTCAGATTTTGGCAAATCTTTCGGTGGGTTTTTGTTTTCCAGTGCGTTTTGATCCCTCTGTTCTTTTGAGTTTTTCTCTGGAAACTGTTTTCTTCCGTTTTCAAACTCGTTTTCATGTCGAAAATGCCCATTCCTGAGAGCTGGCAGCCTCTTTTAGCCCATCCTTGTTGCACCACCCCTGCAAAGTTAGAGAGGTGGAAGAAAAAATTCTTTCTTCCCTCTTACGCCATTACTAGGCTGCCTCGTTCTAGCCATTATGCTTTTTCAAACCATAGTAAGGAGGTTACCATTTTCCGAGCCCAGCTGAAGGCCGGTCTTCGGTATCCTCCCCCGAAGATGGTGTGCGAGTTCTGCAAATTTCATGGCATTGCTGTGAACCAGCTTCCCCCGAACTCGTTCTGCTATTTTAACGCCTACCTCTGCATGTGTGGCGTCTTCGGGATAGAACCCCATTTCATAATCTTTATGCAGTACTACAAGCTCTCTGTGGTCCCGAAGGGTGGCTTCTATTTCATGCTACCTCGGGGATCCGGGAGCAAGAAATTCATGTTCACCTTCGCCACTAAGGATAGCTGGCGGGGGTGGCAACAACAGAAGTTCTTCTTCCTGAAGATGGACGAGGCCTGGTCGTACGTTCCGACCAAATGGGCTCAGGGAACACTGGATGTGGACGTTGTTGATCCGAGGATGCTGCTGACCCCAGAGTTGGCTCCCGTGTTCGCGGATTTCGACGCCCGCATTCGGGCTGTCTCTGACTGGGATCCCGAGGTCGCTCCGCGCGCCCTTTACCCTTTTCCAATCAACTGGAAGTTGATGACCGAAGAGGTCCTTCGGGAACTAAAGGTGGTAAAGGAGCACGAGACTGACCTCGAGATGCCAGCTCCTGCCATCGCCGGGAAGGATTCCTGGTTGGTCAAGCTTCTTAAGGAGGAGATTTCTTTCGAAACGCTTGTCGAAAGTGAGTCATCTTCTACTCCTTTGCTGTTTTTTCCTCGGACTTACGCTGATGTTTCTCTCCTTTTTCAGAGATGGGCGACGGTACTGCCGCCTATTACAAGTCCCTTTTCACCGGCCAAGTGGAGAAGGGCGATCAGACGAAGAAGGCGGCTTCCCGAAGGCGGAAGTCTACTGGCGCGGGGCCTTCGAGGAAACGGGCAAAGAGAACTGCCCAGGTTCCTCTAGAAGAAATTCCCGAGGAGACTGCCGAGGAGCCTGGGTCCGCCGAGATTCCGGCGTCTGAGACTGCTGCTTCCGAGGTCCCTTCAACCGACGTCCCTCCTCAAAGTCCTACTGCGTCGCAGGCCCTCCTTGATGTAGTGGTAGAAGTACCTTCTGCCGAGGAGCGGCGCAGGCGGAAGGGCAAGGGCATTTCGACCGAGGAGGCCGAGGACTCCGAGGACGTCGTTGTCGAGGTTCCACCAGGTTTGTTTCCAGACAAAGTGTACTTCCTTTGTTTTTTCTGGATTGCCTTCTTTGTCTTTAATCTCCTTCTCATTCTTGCCACGCAGGGGAGTTGACTACCCCTGACTGGGCGGCCGAACATGCTCGGAAGCGAGCTCTTCGGGACGCCAAAATCCCGCAAGGGAAGATACCAAAGGAGCCTTTCTGGACGTTCACGGAGGACATGAATTTGTACTCCGAGGACTGTCCTCAAATGGCTAAGGAAATTTCGAAGGGGGTGCTTACTGAGGCCTCCTTCAAGGCTATAGCGGCGGCCCATCCGGGGGATAACACTCTCGCCGCAAAGATCACCGAGCATGCTGCTCAGGTATATCCTTCACAGCTCTTTCCCTTCAATTTTTTTTTCCTAAGTGTTTGGCTCTTACTGACCTTGCGTTTTATCTTTTTGCAGCTGCTGGGGTACGCCGGCTTTCTCCGAGTTCGGGTGGCCAGGGAGGTTGCCTTCCGAACTTCGGCCACTCAGACCATGAATGAGGCGAGGATCGCACTCGCGGAGTCGGCCGCCAAAAACCAGCAGCTGAAAGAGGCTGCTGAGAAAGAAGTGACTGCCCTTCGGGAGGAGTTCCGGAAGGAAAAAGAAGAATTTCAAAAGGTCTCCTCCCAGAAGATCGCTGACCTCGGTGATCAAATAAAGGGGATGCTCGCCGCCAACGAAGATCTTCTCAAGCACAAGGCTGGTTCTGACAGCCTTATAGTGTCGTTGACGAGTGAGAATAACACTCTCCGGGCTGAGGTCGAGTCTTTGAAGAAGGGGTCCAAGGGGACGTTGGAGATAAAGGCGCTGAAGGAGGAGATTGCTGAACTGAAGGACGACCTTGACGACCTCGAGCTTGATAAGAACGAGTCTGATCAAATGGCCAAAGTTGCCTTTCAGGACGGCTTCTGCCTTGCTCGTCACCAGGTCCTCCAGAGGTTCCCAGATCTGGACCTCTCTTTTCTAGAGGCTCTAAACATTCCTGGGGGACCTCGGTGGGAATGGTCCAAGGTCGAACATTTGAACCTTCCTCCTTCAATTCCAGCGCCAAAGGTGGTGGAAAAGGGCGGGCAAGCGAGTGGCTCTCGGGACGCCGCGAACCCTTAGGCTATTTTTTAGGGCCCCTTTTCCTTCCCTTCTATTTTGTATTCCTTCTTCGGGCACTTCTTTCCTGTAAAGCAGCTTTGCTCTTAATGATGATTTTTTTGGCTAAGTCTTTTCTTGCAAGTTTCTTCATTTCCATTGTCCCGAACACGTTCGCTCAAGAGACTTCGGAAAACCTGCGATCAAAGAAACTTTTTTACCTTCCCTTGGCCGAGCTTGTTCGCTCCAGAGGCTTTTTGGAAAGTCTGAAAAAATTTGACTAAGTCTTTTTGCAGGCTTTTGCATTTCCATTTTGTCCCGAACACGTTCGCTCGAGGGACTTCGGAAATTCCTTAGTCAAAAAATTTTCCTTCTTTTCCTTTTGTCCCGAGCATGTTTGCTCAAGAGACTTAGGAAATCTTTCGAGAGTTGTTTTCCATTTTTCCCGAGCGTGATGGCTCAAGGGACTTCGGAAAACTGTCTCTGCGCTTATTTCGGCGAGTACTTCTGCGACGTTCTTGTTTCCCATCTTTCCCGAGCATGATGGCTCAAGGGACTTCGGAAAACTGCCTCTGCGAGATTTCTCCATCTTTTCCCGAGCGTGATGGCTCAAGGGACTCTGGAAGGTCAATCTGCGCTTTATTACGGCGAGCATCTTCGCGGAATTCTGTATTGCACAATTTTGGATACTTAAGAACTTTCCTTAAGAGCATTCTGTACTTACAATTCCTCCGCTTCATCTTAGGCGTAGAATTTTTTCAAGGCGTCTGAGTGCCAAGTATTTTTCAATTCTACGCCTTCGGCGTCGCCAAGTTTGTACACGCCTTTTCGTACTTCGGCGAGAACCAGATAAGGTCCTTCCCAGTTTGCGCGAAGTACTCCGTGGGACGGCCTTCGGGGTGCAAAGTCAGCCTTTCGGAGAACGAGGTCTCCCTTCTTGATTTCTTTTGGCCTGGCCCGTAAGTTTACAGCCGCGGCCACTCTTTGCTGAAAAGCTTTTCTTCTCAGCTCGGCTATTTCTCTGTGTTCGCCGACGAGGTCGAGCTTGGTTCTGAGGCCGAGGTCGTTTCCACCTTCATCAAATATTTGCACCCGTACTGATGGTCTGACTATCTCGACTGGGATAATGGCCTCTGTCCCGAAGACTAGTGAAAAGGGAGTTTCCCCTGTGGCCCTTCGGGGCGTCGTTCGGTAGCTCCACAATACGCTTTGGAGTTCTCCTGGCCATTTCCCTTTTGCTTCTCCCAGTCTCTTTTTCAGGCCATCTTTTATGGTCCTGTTCGATACTTCCACCTGCCCGTTACTTTGGGGGTGAGCTACTGGGGCGAAGTGCATCTTTATTCCGAGGTCGCTGATAAATTCCTGGAATCCTTTGTCTATGAATTGGGATCCATTATCAGCTACTAGTACCCTCGGTATGCCAAGTCTGCATACAATGTTCTTCCATACGAACTTCTGCACTTCTTTTGCCGAGATAGTTGCCAGCGGTTCTGCCTCGACCCATTTAGAGAAATAGTCCACTGCTACAACGCAGAATTTCACGCCTCCGGGTGCTGTGGGGAGCGGCCCAATAAAGTCTATACCCCAGACTGCGAACGGCCAAGGATAGTCAGCCGAACTTACCATTTCCGAGGGTGCCCTCTAGATGTTCCCCAACTACCCGCTGGGAGAGAAGTCTTAAATCACCTCGCCGGAGTTCTGGGAGTGAGGGTTTTCACGATGAGTCCTGAACGGAGAACATACTTCCCAGAGGAAGTATTGCTAGAGAAACGGTGTCAAAAGAGCCCAGAACTTCCCGCTAGTGAAGTCCATCTCTGGAAGGGAAGTCCCAATCCCCTCGCCGACGAAGTTAGTCTTCGAAAAGAAACGTCACTCTCTATTGCTGGTGACTACTAGGCAACGAGGAGAAGACACCACTACCAACCTCATGGAAAGGATCCTGGAGAGGTTGGACAAGGTGGAAAAATGGCAGGTTTCTCAAAAACCTGTCTGCTCGGGGTTGACAGAGTCCTTCACGGGAGAAGAACAGTCACTCTTCATCCCCATGCAGTAGTAGAGGCACCTATGCCAAGTGACTTCTGGGTACCACGCTTGGAAATGTATGATGGGCGCGCAGTGACCCCCAAGTGCACCTAATGAAATATAGGTGCTGCATGGCGCTGATGATGCCACCCTATGCAAGTGCTTTGAAGTCACCCTCTTTGTTCAGCAACTGTGTGGTATAACTCCCTGGCTCCTAGAACCACAATGGGCTTCCAGGAGTTATCCACTACATTCACCAAACAGTTCATCGGTAGTTAGACCGATGGCAAAAATGCCCGTCCAAATGTTTGACATAGCCCAAAAGAATGGGGAGAGACCATTCGGGACTATGTCGAAAGGTTCAACCGAAAGGCTCTGAGTGTGCTCGACTTCCGTCCTAAAATTCGTATCCTCGCCATGATCAGGGAACTTCAGAGAGATTCATAACTCTTTTACAAGTTCTCCAAAGATCCCCCTGATACCCTCAGGGAATTCTACCGAAGGGCGGAACAACGCATGACAGCCGAAGAGCTGAGGATGGGAGGGCTAAAGTCTGATCACCATCACTTCGAAGGTCAGAGTCACCAACCTCAGTACCCAACCGAGAGTGGGGGAAGACCTCAGAAACAAAGGGGGAAAAAACCAATGTCGTTCACTCTCTTAAACACCTTAAGAACAAACATACTGATGGCGATGGAAAGGCAAGGGAATCCGATACAGCATCTGAAGGTCATGACCTCGGACTACAAAAAGAACATGAAGAAGGTCTGCCAATTCCACAAGGATAATGGGTACGGCACTGATGATTGCTTCCAATTTAGAAAGTACATTGAGTATTTGATCAAGTAGGGACAACTTCGGTGGTACCTACGTATGCCTTCTTGAAAGGAAGAAGGGAAGAAGAGAGGAAAGGAGAAGATGAGGACTACGATTTCAACCGATGTCAGAACTGAAGTCCCAGAAAGTATCCACCACCTCTGGCTGGAATGATCCAAACAATCCTCACTGGGATACCTTCGGCCGAAAGGAAAAGGAAAGTTCAAGAAATCTCGATGATGGAGTTCGGGAACCCATCGAACAAGCTCGTTCAGAAAGATGGGTCTACCATGAAATTCCTTCATGATGACCCCCTCCTAAACATGGCAAGGAAAGTGAGTTGGTCTTGGGTTTCGGGAGCCAAACAGTACAACGGAATTTAACCGAAACCCTGTACAATCCAAGTGAAATAAGGTAAACTGGGTGTTCAAAAATTTTTATACCTAATTTTCGGTTGAGATCTCTCACTCAACTGTAGAGTCGAATCACAAAACCTGAATAGTTGACATGTTCAAGCTCTCTATGGTATCCACACGAGCCTCCCGAGATCACCACGCTTCCACCACGTCCCGGCAGATGCGTTTCCCTTACGCTCGCAGTGATAGCTTGCGTCCTTCAAGGAATTGCAAGAGAAGAGTGCGGCTGTCCTTTTGGGAGGCTAGGGCAAGGAGACCTGCTAATTTCTCACTAAAAGTTGTATTTATAGTGAGACTTAACTTCCAGGCCTAATGGGTTTCAAAGTCCTAATCCAATTAGGCTTTAATTTTTGGCTTAATAATGGCTCAACTCTTGGGCCCATTATTAATACAAAATTAAAGTGAAACCATAACCCAAATAATTAGCCCATGCACTCTAATGATCTAAATAGCTCTATGTGTGCGACCCAATAGGCTCTTACCATATTGGCAATGATCATAAATCACATTTATGATCATAAGAAATGGGCAGTGTCTAGCAACACATCATTGGTACTGAAGTGACAAGATTGTCGGCGATTTGACTAAACCCTTATGATCATCACCGATATATGCCATTGTCCCTTTGTCCAAGATATCAAGACTAAGCACGAGACATGGAATGTGTCACTCTCATATAGCTCAATCTTTGGTTTCTTCTTTAGCGAGTAGACCAACTTAAACTGATGACATTGATATCATATATCAACTCATTCGAGCATGGCCATGCATTTTTCTAAGTCTTACTCTATCAAGGGGCCTGAAGATATCACTCCCGTTACATAGGAGGGATAAATCCCATCTTGATCATACAAATCCCTCTGCATGATATGTGACATACCCAATGACCTCCCTCAAGTTCACTCAGTTACGAGCAACAAAGGAAAGTATCAAAGTATGTGACTCACATGTAGGGAACCTTGATGATCTTAGGTCAAAGGACTACATATACCATGATCACTATGAGAATCACTTATGACACTCATATAACGATCCATGTAGTGTTCTCATGGTGGGTCGGTCCCGTACACAAGTTCTCCAACTTGTACCTATATGTAGACTACATATCTCATATTAGTGTCCACATATGCTAGTCGTTATGTATTATTGCAACCCGCTCCACAATAATACTAGACCAGGGACATTTGAGAATATCATTATTCTAGGGTTACAATTATGTTTATTACGTTACGCAGAAATAGAACAACAAACATAATTGCTGGATTAATGCCTTAATAAAATATCATGACTTAATGTGCAAAAATACAATCATCTCATGATTGGCTTTTTGGGCACGACACTAACAGTTGGGACGTCAAAAGAGTGCTCATCGATGATGGCTCTAATGCCGACGTGCTGTAATTGCACCTCCTGTCGAGCTTGGGCATCTCAAAAGGCAATCTCAAACCTGTTACCTACCCTACTTTTGGAGTTGGTCCATCTGAACTCCCTGTACTCGGGTGGATCAACCTTCCCTTGATGTTAAGAAGAACTTTGGTTCATAACAAGAAGAGCTCTTTGGCTCCACAATGACGAGGTTCATCATCATAGACATCCCTTCTTCATATAACGCCATCCTCGGAAGGCAGACACAAGGAAATCTTCACATTCGCCCAGATGTGAAGTACCTGACGGTCACCTTCAACACAAAGGAAGGAGAGACGGAGATATTTATTGATCAAGTCGAAGTAAGGAAAGTCTTCATGAAGGCAAGGCAGAGTCCAAAGAAAGCTCACATATAAACCTCGGTAGAAAAGAGCATACTCGGCGAAGAGGGAATACGTAGAGAGAAGAATGACTCCGAAAAAATAGAAACAAAGGAGGTAGAGCTTGTCCCAGGTCGAAGTACCTGAGTGGGGAAAGAACATGCCAAAGGTGACAAGGAAAAGCTTGTATCCCTCCTATTAATGAACAAAGATCTATTTGCTTATTCTCCGAGTGATATGCCCGAGGTAGATCTTGGTATAATCCAACATTGTCTTAAAGTATGTCCGGAGGTGAAGCTTATTTTGCAGAAAAAATGTGACCTCTCAGCGCATAAGAATAACTTTGTTAAAACCAAAGTCTAACGGTTAACGGAGGCGAGCATAATAAGGAAGGCCAACTACCCCGAATGGCTCAGCAACGTCATCGTTGCCACCAAGGAAGGGAGTGATAAACTCCGAATGTGCTTCAACTTCCCTAACATAAACAACGCCTGCTCGAAGGAATCCTACCCTCTGCTGCCGATAAACTAATTGGTAGACTCCGCTGCCGATAAACTAATTGGTAGACTCCACTGCCGAGTATGGTCTGCTTAGCTTCCTCGATGCCTTTAGTGGATATCACCAAATTTGGATGAATCCTAAAGATAAGGAAAAAGCCGCCTTCATCACCGACATTAGTACCTACTGCTACCTAAGAATGTCTTTTGGCCTTAAAAGAACAGGAGTAACGTACCAAAGGCTGATGAACAAGGTATTTAGCTCCCAAATTGGGAGGAATATAGAAGTATATGTTGATGATATGATAGTCAAGAGCAAACAGCCTACTAGTCATATCGCAAACTTGGAGGGAAACTTTCCACCAACTTCGGGCATACGGAACCCGTTTTAACCCCGAAAAGTGTGTTCGGGGTAACGGCTGGCAAAAAGGTATCGACGCCAACCCAGAAAAGGTTAAGGAGCAACTAGAATTCTGAACTCCCACTACGACCAAGGATGTGCAAAGACTTACCAGGAGAATCACATCCCTCAACAGGTTCATCTCTAGGTACGGGGACCGGTGCCGACCATTCTTCAAGGTGTTCACCAAAGCAGCAAAGAATGGGGGTAACTTCGGTTCCGAGGAACACCCTTGGAACGAAGACTGCCAAAAGGCCTGGGATGAACTCAAGAGCTACCTAACTCACCTGCCGACACTTTGGCAGCCGCTAGAAGAAGAACCTCTCATCCTCCACCTTGCCATTACTGGAAAGGCCGTAAGTTTGGTGCTTATAAGGGAAGGGGGACGAAAATAGTGGCCAGTATCTTATGTGAGCAAGTCCCTACATGGTGCCGAAGTTAGGTACCCTTTCTTACAAAAAGTCATCTATGTTTTAGTATTGGCAAGCAGAAGGCTGCGACCTTACTTCCAAGGATATCCTATTATTATTGAAAGTAACCTGCCTCTCAAAGACATCATGAGGAAGATAGACCACTTTGTAAGATTGTCAAAATAGTTCATCGAGCTCGGTGAATACGACATCACCTATGAGCAGAGAAGGGCAATCAAGGCCCAAGCATTGGCAGACTTCATTGCCGAAGTACCAAAACCTGAAGATACTGTAGCAGACCTCGGTGCCGATGAACCTGAGTGGGCACTCTCCATCGATGGTGCCTTCGATTCTGAACATCAAGGTGCCGGAGTAGTTCTTCAAGGTCCCGAAGAAATGGAAGCTTCAAAGTCCATCAAATTCGGTTTTAATGTCACCAATAGTGTTGCCAAGTACAAAGCCCTCATAGCAGGCTAGCAACTAGCAAAAAAGTTGGTGTAAGAAATCTGAAAGCCCACAGTGATTCCCAACTGGTGGTCCGGCAGATGACGGGGGATAACGGGGCCAAAAATCCAAACTTTGCCAAGTGAAAGTCTTGGCTTGAAGTAACACGTCTCTAATGAAGGTGTAACTTCAGCAAGGAAAGAGTCTTGGCTTAAAGCAACACATTTATGCTGAAGGTGTAACTTCGCCACGAAAAAAGTCTTGGCTTGAAGTATTACATCTACGCCAAAGGTATAACTTCACCAAGGAAAGAGTCTTGGCTTGAAGCAACACATTTATGCCGAAGGTGTAACTTCACCAAGTAAAAGTCTTGGTTTGAAGTAACACATCTATGTCGAAGGTGTAACTTTGCCAAGTGAAAATCTTGGCTTGAAGTAACACATCTATGCCGAAGGTGTAACTTCACCAAGTGAAAGTCTTGGTTTGAAGTAACACATCTATGCCGAAGGTGTAACTTCTCCAAGGAAAGAGTTTTGGCTTGAAGCAACACATCTATGCTGAAGGTGTAACTTCGCCAAGCAAAGAGTCTTGACTTGAAGTAACATGTCTCTGCCGAAGGTGTAACTTCACCAAGCAAAGAGTCTTGCCTTGAAGTATCACATCTACGCCGAATGTGTAACTTTGCAAAGTAAAAGTCTTGGTTTGAAGTAACACATCTCTATCGAAGGTGTAACTTCACCAAAAAAAGAGTCTTGGCTTGAAGAAACATGTCTACGTCGATGGTGTAACTTCTCCAAAAGAGAAGAATCTTTTCCTAAAGTAGCCCTTGTTAGTCGAGGGTGTAACTTCATCCAAACTAGTAAATCCTTTACTAAAAGTAGCACGATTGTGACAAGGATGCAACCTCAGAAAAAGGAAGATTTTTGGCTGAAGGGCAATCTGGAAGACCCAAAAATACAGCTTCACTTCTTTAGTGATAGCCAAAGGGCTATCGCCCACAGCATCCTCGGCAAAAAGGCTCTACACCACCCTCGAAAGAGCATATGACCAACCTTGGGAAAGGGCTCTACACCACCCTCGGAAGAGAATATGACCAACCTTGGGAGGAATCTCTATGCCACCCTTGGAAGAGAATGCGCCTAACCTTGGGAAAGGGCTCTACCCCACCCTTGGAAGAGAACGCTGAAGATACTGCTTCGGGGAGAAGAACCATTGTTGACCAAAGTGATGCTCAATCCGAAGAAGGTAACCTCAGTGGCAACCTAGCTTCACTGGCCATGACCATCATTTGCTTTCCAAAAAACCAAGATTTACATGGCGCACACAAAAACTCAACGCCGAAGATACAACTTCGGCTTCCCGAGGGGGGCATGTGATAGCCAAAGGGCTATTACCCTTAAAGGACTCTCCACTAGCTTGTTGAGCACCAACCTTGGGAAATACATGCAGCCAACTTCTAGGAGAGGGGCCCCATTATCCTCGGGGAAGCAATTAGCCGACTCCGGCAAAAGGCTCCTCGCCATCCTCAGATTGGCACACTACCAACCTCGGGACCTAGCACGCCTAACTTCGGGAAAAAGGGGACCCTTACCACCCTCGGTGATACACCACCCTCGGCGATACACTGCCCTCGATGATACGCCACCCTCGGTGAGACACCACCCTTAGTGATACACCACCCTCAATGATACACCGCCCTCAGTGATACACCACCCTCGGTTATACACCACTCTCGGTGATAGCCTAGCCCTAACCTCGTGGCACGCTCACACACTACCCTCGGTAAAATGACCTGACCAACTTTGGGAAAAGATGTTTTACACCACCCTCGGATTTACAAACCTACCAACCTCGGAAAAGTAGATCCATCATTCTTGGCAGAGGAGAACATCTCTTAAACGTGATCCTCTTTTCCCAGAGGCATTTCCCAATAACCCCTGGGGTAACCTCGGTGCGAACGTGTCTCATACCCTGAAGGGGTCTCTTATCCTGAAGGGCCCTCATTCCCCGAAGGGGTCTCGCGGAGAAACGACAAAAATGGTTAAGGAGCATCTAACATAAAGACCTCGCACACGCCCCTGCCCTTTGGAAAGAATGGCCTATGGCCAGTTGGAGATACCTATCTCTGAATGTACGGATCACATCCAACCGAACATGTGTCATGATCTGAATAAGTTGTGTCAAACGGCTTCCTCTCTTTGGCCTCTTATAAATACTTAGGAAGGACCTTGGTAAGACAGAACTATTCTGCCTATTCCCCCACTCTCTGCTCTTTACAACTACTCTCACAAACACTGACTTGGGCGTTAGAGGCTCCTCCCCCGGAAACACATTCTGGGGAGTCTCTAACCCTTATTTTTCTGAGTCTTTCAGGCACTCTCATACCGGAAGTCCCTCATCCAGGCCAGCATGTCATTCGACGAGGATGCCGCCGGGCATCACTAGCACCAATTTGATTTCAAACTCCACATCTATCATGGGTCACAGTCCAGGTAGGTCTGTAGGAAAAGCCTCTAGGAAATCCTTAACTATAGGGATTTGCCAAAGTTCACTAGCCACTCCCTGTTCATTTAATTCCAGGCTTTCATATTCATTTTCTAGAGTTATCAATTTCAACACTTCAACCTGGTAGTCTAAGGCTAACTGTAGTGATTTATCCATTTCATATGGTTTACAACTAGGCATCAATAATTGTCTTGCATGACAATCTATAACTAGTTTATTCTCACTTAGTTAGTTCATGCCTAGTATCACTTCATAATCATAAGTGTCTAGCACTATTAAGTCTACTTTCAGTTTCAACTTGTCACTTTGAATCACATAATTTTCAAATATGTGATATGTAAATAAGACTTGATTGCTAGGAATTTTAAACAAATACATGTTTGCCATGTACCTTACTTCTAAATTCATGGTCTTAGCCAAGCTAGAAGAAATTATGGACAATGAAGCTCCAGTATCAAATAGTTTAAACACTAGCAGGCCATTAAAGTAAATAGTACCTTTCAAGGCTCTCCTGCTAGTCATTTGCTGACTAGTTTCCTTTCCAATTGCCTCGGCCTCTGATGCTTCCTACAACTTCTTTAAGGTCTCCAACTAAAACACCCTGCTACCGGGTGCATTTGGCGTCCTCTAATCCTGAGGCAGCCTAGGTGCTTGCCTTCCCCCTGGGTTAGGCACATTAGTCCTCATCTGTGGCATGGGTATTT
>SMDT01002605.1:0-26852 GCA_005392925.1 Aquilaria sinensis | reverse complement strand
TCCTTCTTCAGAGAGTCAACGTCAGCCTGGAGATCAGCATTCAAAGCGAGCGCCTTCACAAGGTTCTCGCTATCTTCAGCGTTCTCATTCTGAAGGGCCTCATTCTTCGAAGAGAGAACGGCACACCTCAAGCCGAGGTCCTTGACCTTGGCTGTGCAGTCGACAAAGAGCTTCTGCTTACTTGTCGTGAGCTCGGCCTGAAGATTCACAATGTCCTCCTTGGTGATCTTGTTCAGCTCACCGTACTTCAGGACGTATTTGGCGCAGAACTCCTTCATCTTGCGCAAAGAATCTTCGGACCGAGAATGGGACTCCGTTTGCTTTGCCGCCCAGGCACGGAAGTACCCGTTGTATGCCAAAAGCTGCAAAAAATGGGGGCCCCAAATGAGTATCAGAAGACGGTAGAAACTTAGAAGAAAATTTTTCTAAGTAAGAGAGAAGAGAGAACTACCTGGGCGGCATGCTCGGTCATCCTCGCCGCGAGGATCTCTTCATTGGGGCATTCGGTGACAAGCGACTGGAAAGTGGCATTGGTCATCACCCCTGTCGCCATCTGGGGAGCCATCAGCTGGCTATCCTCAGAGAACAAATTCATGTCCTCTGTGAACGTCCAGAAGGGCTCCCTCGGCACCTTATCCTGCGGGATCCGCCTGTCTCGAAGAGCCCTCCGATGGGCGTGAGTCTCCATCCAGGGAGCAGCAGGCATGTCCTCTGCAATATCACGCCGAAGTTCCGTCAGTACGTCATCCCTTAGCCATTCATCTAAAAAATCGTAGATGCGAAAAATACTAAGATTTGTAGAAGAATGGCTAAGGAACCAACCTGGTGGAACTTCGGCGACGTCATCTTCAGACTCGCCCCCCCGGACTTCACCGGGAACATTCTTCCCCTTCCTTCTTCTGCTCTCTTCGAGCTCCTGAGCAGATCTTTGCTCGGCCGAAGTCTCGGCAGTAAGAATGGGGCTTAGTGCTGCCCCGAGGAGGGCAGGATGCGGAGGAGGATCCACGGGGGTCGAAGGTTGGGCAGGGGACCGATCTTGCACCTTAATGACATCTTTGAGGGGAAGAGGAGTGGCAGCATTAGCCTTCTTGGACTTGGAAGGTCTGCGGGCCGTCTTCTTCCTCTTGGCCGGCGCCTTCTTGCGCGCTTGCTCCCCCCTCTCGGCCTGGCCGAGGAAGAGCGACTTGTAGAAGTCAGCAGATTGATTGCCCATCTCTGCAAAAGGACAAAATATCAGTGTAAGTCCAAAAGGAAAACAAATATCAAACCCTGAAAAATGACTTACTCTCGGCAAAAGCCTCATATGAAATTTCGCACCGAAGGAGCATGACTATCCAGTACACAAGTTCTCCAACTTGTACCCATATGTAGACTAGATATCTCATATTAGTCTCCACATATGCTAGTCATTATGTATTATTGCAACCCGCTCCACAATAATACTAGACTAGGGACGTTTAAGAATATCATTATTCTAGGGTTACAATTATGCTTATTACGTTACGCAGAAACAAAACAACAAACATAATTGCTGGATTAATGCCTCAATAAAATATCATGACTCAATGTGCAAAAATACAATCATCTCATGATTGGCTTTTTGGGCACAATACTAACATTAAGTACCTAAAAATTCAAGGTAAAACTTAAACCATAAAGGATAGGTCGAAGGTAATCTTTCATCTGGACCTGAAATGACAGAATTGAGGGGAGTAAGTTTTATTGAGAAACTTAGTAAGGGTAGTACTTGGATTCATTAGGCAATGTTGTCACACCTCACTCAGGCCCTGGCCTAGAAGTTCCTAGACTAGCTCACAATCCCAATTGTAAAATTTAGGTTCTAGCTCTCGGCCAAGCAATCTATGATAACTTTTAAGTCTTATTTTCTTCAGTTAAGAGGCCTGGGAGGTGGCCCAGGTGGCTTTAGTAAAGTTCCATTAATTTCTTGCAGCAAGGGCAAGGCCCAAACCCTTAAGTTGCTCCACAAGCAAGGATTCAATTGATTTCTTGCACTACAAGCAAGGCAACACTTAATGCAAATTAGGTGCATACATGGTGTGCATCAAGTGTATTAACTATATGGCAACCAAGAAGCCCACAAGATTTAGTTTAGATTTTGAAAACCACATACAATATGTTCATGATGATCTCGGCCATATTAGGTACATATAAGGGTGCACCATATTTTCATGAAACAAAACCCAAACTAGTCACATAAAGGTGCCAAACTTTGGCCCATAATATCCAGCAACACAGGCTAACATAATATCATCCATAGTCCATGCATAACTTGGCATACAAAACCCAAGAAGCATCATAAGTCTAGGTGTCAATGACTACACATATTAACAACAAAAGGGTAGTCTACCTAGCAAACATAACATGGCCACACATGCCATGAAACCAAAAGTATTTATGCCAAGTTAATACATGCCGAGTCTCCTAATGGTCAAACAAGACCTTCAGTATGCCATACAAGAGTACACACTGCAACACCAACCCAATAGCTTGATTCATGGTCATGAAGGAAAACACTAAGATCAAAGCTATAGTCCAGGTATCCATAGCCCTCCTAGACAAGTCTCCAACTACTGCCTGCAAACTTCCACTATAAGTCTCGGCCAAATAAAGAATAAGACTTGCAAATGAATCAAAGTGTTAAGCCAAGCACACATTGGCACATACCTTGCAAAACAAGCAACTACAAACACTAAGCACACACACAAGCAGCTTAGTCCTACTCAGGCCGAATGTCCTTGCCTGAAAAATAAAGTTGGGCAGTGAGCATATAACTCAGTAGGATTCACATAAACATACACAACTCATATTGAGTCTATTTAGTTAAGCTGAGGGAGCACTCAAAGCTTAACCTCCCTTTTGGTTAGCTCAACCTGCAAAACAAACACCAAGACAAGAAAAAACAAGCATATACATATACAAAGCAGTTTAATGAATCAAATGGTTCATAAGGGTTAGCAAGCACAAAACAAGCACCAAAGCACACAAATACACACACACACTCCACAATATAGCTCTCGGCCATGTATGTCATACATGTACTCATGTGCATTTCTTGCACACAAACTTACCATTACACCAATACCATTAGGAGCTCCCAAAATGCCAAGCAAATAGGCCACATTCACTTGCATTTCTAGTAGATGTACTTTAGTTAATTAGCTAATCAACATTACACCAAGGTGTAACCAATATGCCCAACAAGCAACTAAGATCACATGGCATATTTTAACCATCACTTAGCTACTTTAAACACTTGAACCATGGAACATTACCAAGCAATATCAAGTGTTAGTGAACCCTACCTTATTAGCTCTCGGTTTCAAGCCCACTTTAAGTATCCATGTGTTCCTCAACCTTAATGCCTAGTATAATATCACATAGGCATCATTAACACACAATCATGGATTAAACTACCATGTCCCAGATTAAACTACCATGTCCCATATGAAGAACAATAAGACACACATACTTATGCTCTCAGCCAAACACTCAATTTCACATACATGTGTCATTCATCATTCCAACACACCACATGGTATTCCAAACATCAACAAACATTATCTATGGCCTTAATTCCAATTATCCAAGTGAAATACACTATTCCACTTCATTCCAAGCTCTCGGCCAAAATTGCCCATTTCACATAATCATGTTTCTCATCAACTCAATCCATTATATAATCACCCAAACCATCATTAAACATCATTCATGGCATCATTACCATGTAACCAAATGGAATGTACTATGTTACCACAAGTTAAGCTCTCGGCCAAAGTACACATTTTCACATAATAATGTTCTTTAACATTCCAAGTTATCACATGTTCCTCAAATCACCAATTAACATTATTCATGGCACCAATGCCATGTTACCCATTTAAAGGACACTTAACACATGATTTCAAAGTCTCGGCCATAGTGCTCATTCACACACATCCATATTCTTTATCATTCCAATCCAACACATGATCATCAAATCATCAACTAACATCATTCATGGCATCAATGCCATGTAAATACAAGAACACATAATTTTACCTTAAATTCAACTTTCGGCCAACACACTAAATTTCACAACCTTGATGTTCTTCACTCCAACAACCTAACACAAGGTAAAACAACCATCAACAAGCATCACACATGGATTAATTTCCATGAATTCCAAGAAGAACACCAAGAACACTTGTTCATCACATTCGGCCAACATTTCATTTCCAAACCAAGACTTCCTTTGCTCATTTATCCTTCACATAACTTCAATTAAACACTTAAATTCCTTGTACATGGAAGAACTACCATGAATTCAAGGAAACATTGAAGTTACCTCAAGAACCCTAGCTTGATCCTTCTCGGCCTTAGCTTGATTCTTCAAGAACAACTTGAATTTGTGGTAGTCTAGCACCGAAAACACACCTCCAAGCTTGATTTCTTCACCCAAGCTTCACACCTCTCCAAGGAAGCTTGCACCCGAGACTAGCTTGAGAGAACTCAAGAACAAAGCTCACAAGTTTCGGTCAAGTGAAGGAAATGAACTCTTTGGCTTGTTTCGGCCGAATCAACCTTGTTATTAGTTAGCTAAATGCCAACATTTTCCTTCCACCATTTTGCATGGTGCAAAGTAGTCTTCCAAGTCCATATAAGTCCAATGCCGCCATTAAAACTTTGGTTAATTAGTCATTCAAGTCCAATCTTGGCTTATTATGCCAAGCATGTGATAACACAAGTACCAAAGCCACTAAAATGCCACATGCATAACCGGCCATGAACTAGACAAACTACTAGTTAGCTTGTTAGTAACTAGTGAATAGTGCACTTAGTGGAAGACAAGAATTTGACTAGTAATCATTGTTGTCTCCCAAAATTGGACTAGTCTTGCATTAGTCATCATAAAAATTTGCATGGCCGAATTACCCCACTCAAGTTTGCTAGTCTCAATTGTATCACTCATTTAAGTGTACAATTTGGTCCTCTTTCCCTATTTTCTGTCAGCTTTCCCATAGTACATTTTATATGTGCAATCAGGTCCTAAAAGTCTCCAGTTTTACACATAGGTCACTGTACCAGTCTCCGGAGCTTCTCTTACTCCCCTTTTCTATTTTCTTTTATTTTCTTTGGTTTTCCTTGATGTCTCCTTGGTCTAAGCCAAGCACATAGGAGGTACCTAACAAATGTGGTGTGCTAGAATGATGGGTAGCACATGTATATAAAATTGAGCTTTTTGGCCGAGAGCTTAAGTGTGTATATCTTAGTGTTCTTCATGTGAGTCATGGTAGTTTAATCCATGAGTTTGTGTGTTGATGCCTATGTGATTGATTTGGTAGGCATTGTGATTGAGGAACACTTGGATACTTGAAGCTTGGTTGTAGACCGAGAGCTATTGAGGTAGGGTTCACTAACACTTGATGTTGCTTGGTATTGTGCCATGGTTCAAGTGTTTAGAGTGGCTAAGTGATGGTTAAAATCTGCCATGTGATCTTAGTTGCTTGATGGGCTTAATGATTATACTTGGTTGTTTTGTTGATTAGCTAATTGACTAGTGTACATGTACTAGAAATGCAAGTAAATGTGGCCTATTTGCTTGGCATTTTGGGAGCTCCAAGTGGAAATGGTATATTGGTAATGGTTTGTGTGCAAGAATGCACATGAGTACATGTATGTTTTTTTTTAGGCCGAGAGCAACATTGTGGAGTGTGTGTGTGTACTTGTGTGCTTTGGTGATTCCTTGTGCATGCTAACCCCACTTATGGATTAATTGCCATGGTTATCTATCTTGTATATGTATATGCTTGGTTTTCTTGTCTTTGTGTTTGTTTTGCAGGTTGAGCTAACCAATTGGAGGTTAAGCTTTGAGTGAACACTCAGCTTAACTAAATAGACTCATTTGAGTTGTATATGTATATAAATGTGAATCCTACTGAGTTATACTCACTGCCCATTCCTTTATTTCAGGCAAGGACATTCGGCCTGAGTAGTGTTTGCTTGTTTGTGCTTGTGTTTGCACTAATTTTGCTTAATTCCCAAGGTATGTGCCAATGTGTGCTTGGCTTGTCAATTTGGGTTCATTACAAGTCTTATTTACCTATGGTTGGCCGAGACTTATAAGTTAAGTTTGCAGGCAGTAGTTGGAGACTTGTCTAGGAGAGCTATGGATACCTGGACTGTGGCTTTGATCATAGTATTTTCCTTCATGACCATGAATCAGGCTATTGGGTTGGTGTTGCAGTGTGTGCTCTTGTATGGCATACTTAAGGTCATGTTTGACCATTAGGGGTCTTGGTATGTAATAACTTGGCTTGGACATCTTTTGGATTCATGGCCTGTGTAGCCATGTTTTAGTTGCTAGGCAGGCTACCTTTTTGTGTTTATATGTGTAGTCCTTGATGCCTACACTTGTAGTACTTTGTTGGTTTTGTATGCCAAGTTATGTATGTATTTATGGATGGCATTATGCTTGCTTATGTATGCTGGATATTATGGGCCAAAGTTGCCACTTTTATGTGAATGGTTATGGACTTGAACAGTGAAGTTGTTGTGCACAATTGTATGTACTTTAGTAGGCCGAGAGTATCATGCACATACAACTTGTGGTTTTCAAAATCCTAAACCAACTTTGTGGGCTTCTTGGTTTCCATATAGGTAGTACACTTGATTGCACACCATGTATGCACTTAATGTTGCATTAAATGTTGCCTTGCTTGTTATGCAAGAAACCAAAGTAAACCTTGCTTGTTGTGCAAGTTAGGGGTATCGGGCCTTGCCTTTGTTGCAAGTTGATAATGGATCTTGTTAAAGCCACCTGGGCCACCTCCCAGGCCTCATAACTTAAGAAAATAAGACTTAAAAGTTGCCACTGCTTGCTTGGCCGAGAGCTAGAAACATAATTCTGGAGTTGGACATGTGAGATAGTTTAGAAACTCATAGGCCAGGGCCTGAGTGAGGTGTGACAGAGAACGTAGTTGAGGTGGAAGATCAATCCTCCGCTCAAATTCCGACCGCCGAGAACACTTCTTCGGACCCTGACATCCTCGGGGAGACACTGAGTCCGGCCCCTGGTACCGAGATTCCAGCAAAGCGAACGTCTGCCCAGGAGTTTGAAGAGGGCAGAAGAAGGAAGGAAAGAATGTCACTGAGGATGTTCGGGAGGTGGTTCTGAAGAGTACGTCCCCGAAGTTCCACCAGGTTGGTTCCTTAGCCTTTCCGCTACAAATCTCAGTATTTTTCGTATCTACAATTTTTTGGATGAATGGCTAAGGGATGATGTCTTGACGGAACTTCAGCGTGACCTTGCAGAGAACGCCCCTACTGCTTCCTGGGTAGAACCTCATGCCCGTCGGAGGACTCTTCGGGACCGACGGATTCCGCGGGACAAGGTGGCACGGGAGCCCTTCTGGACGTTCACAGAGGACATGGATTTGTTCTCTGAGGATAGCTAGCTGATGGCTCCGCAAATGGCGCCGGGGGTGCTGACTAACGCCACCTTTCAGTCCCTTACCACCGAATGTCCCAGCGAAGAGATCCTCGCGGCGAGGATGACCGAGCACGCTGCTCAGGTGATCCTCCTGATAGTTAAACGCGACTCCCTCTGAGGAGTGTAAATCCCTGAGGCCTTGGGTTCAAGTCCTGATGAGGGACGCCCATTAATGCGCCACAAGGGACAATACTACCACGTGCTGGTTTGCCCACACGTGGTCGGCAGAGGCCTAACCCTCCGCCATCAATAGGCTTCCTACGCGAATTCCCACGCTCTGGCGTGGTTGAAAAGACGCAGTAGTCAAGCCAAAGAAGGCCGTAGCAAAATTCGGACTGAACGCCCTTTCCATCGGTACCTCGATAGGAAGAGAGTCTTGCGTCAATTCACAAAAGTATGGGAAATAAAGGCTAACGAGATGAGTCCTCGACGGGAAGCATAACCCCCAGAGTATGACCTATGGGAAAAGCAGGGTCGGGATGACCCAGACCTTCCCGTTGAAAGAGTTCCGCACCTGAGGAAAGAATCGTCGCCTCCTCGACAACGAAGTCAAAACCCATTGCCCTGAAATGTCATCTACAACTTGACGTATGGGCAGAAGATGTCAACTCTACTTGCCTGGACGCGCTATTGCTGTCCGAAGTGACTCTCCTTTGCACAACATCGCAAAAAGAAGTAGAGCATTCAGAAAAAGACTATCAAAATGGTGCATTGAACTCAAAGAGTACTACATCCCGTATAAGCCTAGAAGGGCAATAAGTGCCCAGATACTAGCAGACTAGATCGCCGAAATCCCTGAAGTAAGAAAGGCTGAAACCAACAAAGGAGACTCGCGACCAAAGGTGGGAAGATCCTACATAGAGGAATCTCGCAACCAAAGAGTCCTGAAAATCCTCATCAAGAGGCAGAAAAGTGCAAAGACGTTCCGGACAACATTTCCTAGCTAAGGAAAAACTATGCAGGTAAAGGTACGCAACTTCATTATTAGAATATATATAGGTAAAAAAGGTGCAGGACAACTCGTCCGAGAGGCGTGAAATGGCCAAAGAGACGCCAACACCTGAAGATTGCCGTCGGAGCGGATAACCTCGGAAAGATTGTACCGAGCCACTCTAGACAGCACCCGAAGATGTGAAGTAGATGATACTTCACTGAGTGGGCTAGGGCAGAATTTCTAGCAACCATGTCAGCAAAAGGTGCACAGAAAGTTCGCCTGAAAGAACATGGTATGCTGATTTGGCATACCGACAGTGACAAAGGCCAATAATGATTTCCAGTCTAAGGACAGAAGGTTTCAAGAATTCGTCACCGACCTCGGAATAAAAAGGCACTTCAGCCCATTAGCTCAGCCCTCGAGCAACAGACAGACAGAGGTGGCCAAAAGAGCTTTAAAAGAGGGACTCTGAGAGATGCAAAGGGAAAGTGGCCAGGAAAACTTCCTACTGTACCAAGGAGTTATCAGACAACTCCCCGAAGGACCAAGGAGAAGACACTTTTCTCACTTATCCCCAGCACAGAAAGCCATTATCCATTTGAAGTAGTTCGGCCAGCATACAGATGTTGGATGAAAGAGAAAGTAACCTCATTGTCAAACACTGAGAAATGGCCGAGCTTGAAAGGTGGCCTTTTCGGCAAAAGGTGGCCATAAGTGCAAACCTGCATGATAGGCCAAAAGGAACAAGGAAAAAGAGACCTCGCCCCCGAAATGCCGAATTAGAGTCTCATGAGGTACTTCGGCCAAATGGGAAAGGGCCCTGTTCGGTCCTAAAAATGAGGTCCAAATGGGAGCATACAAGCTTGGCAACACCGAAGGGAGAAAAACTGAAAAAGTACAAGGCACTCAAGCGTTTTAAAGAAATTCTATACTTAGAATTTTTAGACAAGAAATGGTGCAAGCCAGAAGTTTGTCTAAGTACAAAAAGTTTTCCCCTGTATGAGAATGTTCGCCGAACAAAGCTGAAGCATAGACTCCCAAAATTCTCCTGTTCCTTCCGAAGATAGTTGGGTTATATGCCCAAAAGAGGGCAAGTCTACCGAACACGGCCGGCAAAGGACTGGCTGAAATTTGCCTGAAAGGAACTTCGTTCACTACGAAAGTTCGCCCAAAGAATGGCCGACGAAGCGAGCAAAGAAAGTACCGAAGTCCCTTGACCAAGAGTGGTCGGGACAATTGGGAAACAAAAAAGCTCACAAAGACTTAGCCAAAATTATGAAGATCAATCCATTAAGGCCTTGATATAAGGAGAAGATCACAAAAAGGAAAGTACAAAGAAGAAGAAGAAGGCAAAGGTGCTAGAATATCTAAGGGACCCCGGCGTTATGGGAAGCTTCGGCTCCTAAGCTTTTCGCCACAGCCTTCGGTGCAGGAGGAAGCGGCGGCAAGTTGAGGAACTTGACTGTTGACCACATCCACCGAGGCCCCCCGGGAATAACAATGGCAGCCAGAAAGGAAGGATCGAGGTCCGGATACTTCTTCAGAAATTGATAACGAGCAAGGCAGAAACCGTCCTGGAAAGCAACCTTGGACGTCTGGACGACTTTACCTCTTTCAATGTCCAACTCGTCTGCCTCATGTTGAAGATCCGAAACCTCCTGCTTGATAGCAAAACGCTATCGCCTCTATCTGGCCGAACTCCCTGCCACAAGAATGGCCAGAAGAAGCTGGCGCTACCCGAGAAAAGGTGTGATCATGCACCTCGGGGGAAAGCTGAAAAGCTCCGAGCCCGGCACACCAGGAAAACCTGAGGACACTACTCGCCCCCCCAAGGTTGTGAACAGATCGCCTTCGGAAAAGAGGCACCAGACATAGCGAGCCGAACATGATATCCCCGAAGGCGGAACTCCCTGAAACTAGGAACCCCCGAACTGAGGGCTTATTTCCCGAAGAGGCTCTGTCCGTACCAAAGGACGACCTCACCCAGGGACCTCGGGAGTACGGCAGGAGCATTTATGGAAGCATTTAAGGAAGCCTCTGACACATCCATTCACAGACGCCACAATCCGCCTCAAAAGGCGCTCTGCCACGCTGACGCCATCAGAATCACATCATGGCCCATCTCAGCACACGGCTCAAGGCAACCTACTATCTGTCTCCTATGCCCAGAAATTCAGGAACATCCGACCGAACACGTGTCGCGATCTGAACGGGCTAGGCACTCTTATAAATACCAGGAATTAAATACCAGACAGGAGGTTGGTTGCTGGCGAAATACGGCTCCCATTGACCAGGCAAAACTCATCAGCCCTTTGTGCTATTTTTTCTGCCTTTCTCTCGGCCACCACTGACTTGGGCGTCGGAGGCTCCCCCCCCGGAAAAACACTTCCGGGGGCCTCCTAACCCTTTGTTTCTGAGCTTTCAGGCACACTCCCTTGGGCGATCCATCCACCAGGCGTTCTTCCTCCCAGAAGTCTCTCCACCAGTCATCATGACTCTAAACGATGAGGCCCCTGGCCATCATTTGGCGCCGTCTGTGGGAACCCGCTCTGAGATCGCCGTCGTTGAAACTCGGCGTTCTAAGGACAAGGGACTCCCAAGGTCCCCGTCCGCGCCTGAGACACAACCGGCTGCTGAGCAAACACTCCCAGGGACTTCTGCGCCCGAGGAAGACCGCCCTCTGGTAGTCACCATGAGTTTCTTGAGGGACTTTCAGCGTTCGGTCGTGTCTGAAGTGACACAGCAGATCGACCGAAGGTGGCCACAGCAAGCACAGGCCCAGAGACCCCCCTCAGTGACACGCCCTCGGGAGAGGAGTCCCAAGTCTACACATCGCAGTTTGGGGAGTGGAGACCCTCGCGAAGAATCATCCACAGAAATTATAGCCCTCGGGAAACGGCCTGTGGGACAAACCGGGTCCAAGCGACCGAGAGTCTCACAGCGAAGCAGTTCGTCGCCTGAGGCGAGGTCCTTGTCCCCTCAGCGCCGAACTCGCCCCCCGAAGAGGCGCCGACGATCTTCATTCCCTGAAGAAGGCCCTAGCGCCACAGTGCTCATGGAGAAGATACTAGCACGGCTGGACAGAGTGGAAAAACAAGTGGCCAGAAAATCCGTTTGGGCCAGACCCTCGGGAACATCCTGCGAAGGTGACTCCCCTTTCACTCAGGCCGTCGTTGAGGCAGCCATGCCAGGCGACTTCAGAGTACCTCGGCTGGAGATTTATGATGGCCGTACTGATCCACAGGCCCATCTGACGAAGTACAGACGCAGCATGATAATGCACGGTGCTGATGACGCTACCATGTGCAAGTGCTTCGAAGTCACCCTCACAGGGCCAGCAACTGCGTGGTACAATTCCTTGCCCCCAGGGACCATCACTGAGTTCCAGGAGTTGTCCACAGCCTTCACCCAGCAGTTCATTGGGAGCAGACCTACTGCGAAGATGCCTGTCCAGATGTTCGACATAGAGCAGAGGAACGGAGAAACCATCCGAGACTATGTCGAAAGATTCAATAGGGAAGCTCTGAGCATCCCAGACTTCCGGCCCGAAATCCGCATTCTTGCCATGACACGGGGCCTTCGGCGAGACTCACAGCTATTCTACGAGTTCTCAAAGGACCCCCCGGAGACCCTCAGAGAATTTTACCGAAGGGCAGAACAGCACATGACCGCCGAGGAACTAAGAATGGCAGGGCCGAAGCCCGATCACCACCGCGCCGATGGGTCCAATCAGCAAGCTCGGCATCCGACCGAACAAGCAGGACGACCTCGGAGGATGCGGGGAAGGAAACCTCAAAGTTTCACACCCTTGAGCACTACACGGACCAACATTCTCATGGCGCTGGAAAGGCAAGGGACGCAGATTCGGCGGCCAAGGGCCATGACCGCCGATAATAAGAAGAATGCCAAGAAGTTCTGCCAGTTTCATCGCGACCACGGTCATGACACCGAAGATTGCTTCCAGCTGAAGAAGTACATAGAGTCGCTGATAAAGCAGGGCCAACTTCGGAAATACCTGCGGATGCCATCCCCGAAAGGCAGAAAAGTGGAGGAAGAAAGGGCCGAAGATGAGGACTATGACTCCGACAGGCGGAGAAACCGAAGTCCAAAAAGGCGCCCTCCACCTCCGGCAGGGGTTATCCAAACCATCACCACGGGGCTCCCATCCTCGGAAAGAAAGCGGAAAGCCAGAGAAATTGCAGTCATGGAGTATCAAAGTCCATCAAAGAAACTGGCTCGCAAAGATGGCTCCACCGTCGTCTTCCCCCACGACGATCCGCTGCTGATCATGGCGAGAATAGGGAACTGGGACGTCAAAAGAGTGTTGCTTGATGATGGCTCAAATGCTGACGTCCTATTCTCGCACCTGCTGCCGAGCTTGGGCATCTCCAGCAGCGAACTTAAGCCTGTCACCTCGCCCACCTTCGGGGTTGGACCATCCGAACTCCCCGTCCTCGGATGGATCGACCTCCCACTGATGATGAAAGGGACTTCGGTAGACGGAGCAGCTGAGTTGTACGCCTCCACAATGGCAAGATTCATCGTCATGGACGTCCCGTCCTCGTACAACGCCATCCTTGGAAGGCAGACACAGGGAAACCTGCACATTCGCCCTGATGTGAAGTACTTGACTGTCACATTCGCCACCAAGGATGGAGATGCAGAGATCTTCATAGACCAGGCCGAGGTAAGAAAGGTGTTTGTGAAAGCACGAAAGGCTCCGGCAAACAACTCTACACAAACGGTGGAGGCAAAGGCGCAGGAGAAAGGCAAAGGAGAAGATCTCGCAAAGGCAGAAACGGAAGCAGTAGATCTTGTCCCAGGACAATCTACCCGAATAGGGAAGAGCTTGGCCGAAGGTGACAAGGAAAAACTTGTATCCTTTCTGCTGGAAAATAAAGATCTGTTTGCCTACTCGCCAAAAGATATGCCGGGGGTGAACCCTGGCATAATACAGCACAGCCTCAAAGTAAGCCCGGAAGCAAGGCCTGTCCGGCAAAAGAAACGAAGCATCTCAGCCCACAAAAGCAACTTTGTCAAAACCGAAGTCCAGCGTCTCCTAGATGCTGAAGTTATCAGGGAGGTCAAGTACCCCGAATGGTTAAGCAACGTGGTCATTGCCACAAAAGAAGGTAGCAGCAAACTCCGGATGTGCATCGACTTCAGAAACTTGAACGATGCTTGCCCGAAAGACTCATACCCTCTGCCGCCAATAGATCAACTGGTAGATTCAACTGCTGAATATGGGCTCCTTAGTTTCCTAGACGCCTTCAGTGGCTACCATCAAATAAGGATGGACCCCGAAGATGAAGAGAAAACTGCCTTCATCACCGAGGGAGGAACATACTGCTATGTCAGGATGCCCTTCGGGCTCAAAAATGCAGGAGCCACCTACCAGAGGTTGATGAACAAGGTCTTCAAAGACCAAATGGGGAGAAACATGGAGGTGTATGTTGATGATATGATAGTCAAGAGCAAGCTGCCTGGCTACCACGTTGCAGATTTAGAGGAAACCTTCCAAAAGCTCAGAGCCTTCGGGATCCGCCTCAATCCTGAGAAGTGCATCTTCGGGGTGACCTCGGGAAAATTCCTTGGGTACATGGTATCCGAAAGAGGCATCGATGCTAACCCCGAGAAGATTAAGGCTCTGCTTGAGTTCCGAACTCCTGCCACAGTCAAAGACGTGCAGAGACTCACCGGAAGAATAACCTCTCTGAGCAGGTTTATTTCCAGGTACGGAGATAGGTGTCGACCTTTCTTCAAAGTCCTCACAAAGGCAGCAAAAATGGAAGGCGACCTCGGAAGGAATGATCATCCTTGGGACGAAGATTGCCAAAAGGCCTGGGAAGAACTCAAAGTCTACTTGGCCAGCCTGCCGACTCTGCGACAACCTCGGGAGGAAGAGCCCCTCGTACTCTACCTCGCCGTCACAGAAAAAGCTGTGAGCTCGGTCCTCGTGAAAGAAGAAGGGCCAAAGCAATGGCCGGTCTACTATGTCAGCAAGTCCCTGCATGGCGCCGAAGTCAGGTACCCTTTGCTTCAAAAAGCTATATACGCCTTGGTGCTTGCAGGGAGAAGGCTGCGACCATACTTTCAGGCTCACCCCATCATCGTCCGAAGTAGTCTGCCACTACGGGATGTCATGAAGAGAGTTGATCATTCGGGAAGGCTCTCCAAGTGGTGCATAGAGTTGGGCAAGCACGAAATCACGTATGAGCCTCGGAAGGCCATAAAAGCCCAAGCACTGGCAGATTTTATCGCCGAAATACCCACCACTGAGGAGAGCCATTCAGATCCAAAAGAGGGTGAGCCAGAATGGACCTTGCATGTTGACGGAGCCTCGGGGTCCGAACACCAGGGAGCTGGAGTAATTATCAGAGTGGACCTTGCATGTTGGCCGAACACCAGGGAGCTGGAGTAATTATCAGAAGGCCTGGAGGTAATGAAGGCTATCAAGTTCAGCTTCAACGTCACCAACAATGTGGCTGAGTATGAAGCCCTCATAGCGGGATTACGCTTGGCCAGAAAGGATTGGCGTGAGAAACTTAAAGGCTCACAGCGATTCCCAGCTGGTAGTTCGGCAGACGGCAGGAGATTATGGGGCGAAGGACCCAATCTTGGCAAAATACCACGAGCTGGTAGCAAAGCTCATCCAAGAGTTTGACGCCGTACGGATCGAAAATGTACCTCGGCGGAATAACACTGAGGCAGATTGCTTGGCGAAGTCTAAAACATACACCGAGGTGCTAGATCACCCGAGCATCTCAGTGCTGAGCATAGCGACCTCGGGAAAAGGATGGAAAGATCCCATAAAGAGATACCTCACAGAAAATATGCTCCCCGAAGACCCCGACGACGCTGCGAGACTGCGAAGACGCTCCGGCTGATTCTTCCTGATTGGTGAAGAGTTATATCGGTAGGGATATGCAAACCCGCTGCAGAGATGCGTGGCTGAAGAGGATACTGAAATGATCCTTGAAGAGGTCCACGAAGGCATGTGTGGCTCACATATCGGAACTGATGCCCTTGCAGCGGTGATACTTCGCCAAGGATACTTCTGGCCTACCCTGAGAAAGGACGCAAGACAGTTCGTCCGAAAATGTGGTAGCTGCCAGAGACACGCGAACATCCAGAGGGCACCCTCGGAGATGGTAAGTTCGACTGACTATCCTTGGCCGTTCGCAGTCTGGGGTATAGACTTTATTGGGCCGCTCCCCACAGCACCCGGAGGCGTGAAATTCTGCGTTGTAGCAGTGGACTATTTCTCTAAATGGGTCGAGGCAGAACCGCTGGCAACTATCTCGGCAAAAGAAGTGCAGAAGTTCGTATGGAAGAACATTGTATGCAGACTTGGCATACCGAGGGTACTAGTAGCTGATAATGGATCCCAATTCATAGACAAAGGATTCCAAGAATTTATCAGCGACCTCGGAATAAAGATGCACTTCGCCCCAGTAGCTCACCCCCAAAGTAACGGGCAGGTGGAAGTATCGAACAGGACCATAAAAGATGGCCTGAAAAAGAGACTGGGAGAAGCAAAAGGGAAATGGCCAGGAGAACTCCAAAGCGTATTGTGGAGCTACCGAACGACGCCCCGAAGGGCCACAGGGGAAACTCCCTTTTCACTAGTCTTCGGGACAGAGGCCATTATCCCAGTCGAGATAGTCAGACCATCAGTACGGGTGCAAATA
Organism: Aquilaria sinensis; assembly: GCA_005392925.1. Classification (NCBI taxonomy): domain Eukaryota; kingdom Viridiplantae; phylum Streptophyta; class Magnoliopsida; order Malvales; family Thymelaeaceae; genus Aquilaria; species Aquilaria sinensis. The sequence goes on along the minus strand of SMDT01002605.1, from coordinate 10,738 downwards.
TTTGATGAAGGTGGAAACGACCTCGGCCTCAGAACCAAGCTCGACCTCGTCGGCGAACACAGAGAAATAGCCGAGCTGAGAAGAAAAGCTTTTCAGCAAAGAGTGGCCGCGGCTGTAAACTTACGGGCCAGGCCAAAAGAAATCAAGAAGGGAGACCTCGTTCTCCGAAAGGCTGACTTTGCACCCCGAAGGCCGTCCCACGGAGTACTTCGCGCAAACTGGGAAGGACCTTATCTGGTTCTCGCCGAAGTACGAAAAGGCGTGTACAAACTTGGCGACGCCGAAGGCGTAGAATTGAAAAATACTTGGCACTCAGACGCCTTGAAAAAATTCTACGCCTAAGATGAAGCGGAGGAATTGTAAGTACAGAATGCTCTTAAGGAAAGTTCTTAAGTATCCAAAATTGTGCAAAGCAGAATTCCGCGAAGATGCTCGCCGTAATAAAGCGCAGATTGACCTCCCAGAGTCCCTTGAGCCATCACGCTCGGGAAAAGATGGAGAAATCTCGCAGAGGCAGTTTTCCGAAGTCCCTTGAGCCATCATGCTCGGGAAAGATGGGAAACAAGAACGTCGCAGAAGTACTCGCCGAAATAAGCGCAGAGACAGTTTTCCGAAGTCCCTTGAGCCATCACGCTCGGGAAAAAATGGAAAACAACTCTCGAAAGATTTCCTAAGTCTCTTGAGCAAACATGCTCGGGACAAAAGGAAAAGAAGGAAAATTTTTTGACTAAGGAATTTCCGAAGTCCCTCGAGCGAACGTGTTCGGGACAAAATGGAAATGCAAAAGCCTGCAAAAAGACTTAGTCAAATTTTTCAGACTTTCCAGAAAGTCTCTCGAGCAAACGCACTCGGGACAAAGGAAGGTAAAAAAGTTTCTTTGATCGCAGGTTTTCCGAAGTCTCTTGAGCGAACGTGTTCGGGACAATGGAAATGAAGAAACTTGCAAGAAAAGACTTAGCCAAAAAAATCATCATTAAGAGCAAAGCTGCTTTACCGTAAAGAAGTGCCCGAAGAAGGAATGCAAAATAGAAGGGAAGGAAAAGGGGCCCTAAAAAATAGCCTAAGGGTTCGCGGCGTCCCAAGAGCCACTCGCTGGCCCGCCCTTTTCCACCACCTTTGGCACTGGAATTGAAGGAGGAAGGTTCAAATGTTCGACCTTGGACCATTCCCACCGAGGTCCCCCAGGAATGTTTAGAGCCTCCTGAAAAGAGAGGTCCAGATCTGGGAACCTCTGGAGGACCTGGTGACGAGCAAGGCAGAAGTCGTCCTGAAAGGCAACCTTGGCCATTTGATCAGACTCGTTCTTATCAAGCTCGAGGTCGTCAAGGTCGTCCTTCAGTTCAGCAATCTCCTCCTTCAGCGCCTTTATCTCCAACGCCCCTTGGACCCCTTCTTCAAAGACTCGACCTCAGCCCGAAGAGTGTTATTCTCACTCGTCAACGACACTATAAGGCTGTCAGAAGCAGCCTTGTGCTTGAGAAGATCTTCGTTGGCGGTGAGCATCCCCTTTATTTGATCACCGAGGTCAGCAATCTTCTGGGAGGAATCCTTTTGAAGTTCTTCTTTTTCCTTCCGGAACTCCTCCCGAAGTGCAGTCACTTCTTTCTCAGCAGCCTCTTTCAGCTGCTGGTTTTTGGCGGCCGACTCCGCGAGTGCGATCCTCGCCTCATTCATGGTCTAAGTGGCCGAAGTTCGGAAGGCAACCTCCCTGGCCACCCGAACTCGGAGAAAGCCGGCGTACCCCAGCAGCTGCAAAAAGATAAAACGCAAGGTCAGTAAGAGCCAAAAACTTAGGAAAAAATTGAAGGGAAAGAGCTGTGAAGGATATACCTGAGCAGCATGCTCGGTGATCTTTGCGGCGAGAGTGTTATCCCCCGGATGGGCCGCCGCTATAGCCTTGAAGGAGGCCTCAGTAAGCACCCCCTTCGAAATTTCCTTCGCCATTTGAGGACAGTCCTCGGAGTACAAATTCATGTCCTCCGTGAACGTCCAGAAAGGCTCCTTTGGTATCTTCCCTTGCGGGATTTTGGCGTCCCGAAGAGCTCGCTTCCGAGCATGTTCGGCCGCCCAGTCAGGGGTAGTCAACTCCCCTGCGTGGCAAGAATGAGAAGGAGATTAAAGACAAAGAAGGCAATCCAGAAAAAACAAAGGAAGTACACTTTGTCTGGAAACAAACCTGGTGGAACCTCGACAACGACGTCCTCGGAGTCCTCGGCCTCCTCGGCCGAAATGCCCTTGCCCTTCCGCCTGCGCCGCTCCTCGGCAGAAGGTACTTCTACCACTACATCAAGGAGGGCCTGCGACGCAGTAGGACCTTGAGGAGGGACGTCGGTTGAAGGGACCTCGGAAACAGCAGTCTCAGGCGCCGGAATCTCGGCTGTCCCAGGCTCCTCAGCAGTCTCCTCGGGAATTTCTTCTAGAGGAACCTGAGCAGGGGACCTCGGCCGAATCATCAGGCGGCGAAGTGACAGCAACCTCGGCGTCCTCGTTTCCCTCCCTAATACTTTCCAAATGGGAAGAAATAACAGTCTTCTTCGCCCGTTTAGACGAGGGACCAGCACCAACGGACTTTCGCCTTCGGGAAGCCACCTTCTTTGTCTACTCCCCCTTCTCCACTTGGCCGGAGAAAAGGGACTTGTAATAGGCGGCAGTCCCGTCGCCCATCTCTGAAAAAGGAGAGAAACATCAGCGTAAGTCCAAGGAAAAAAACAGCAAAGGAGTAGAAGATGACTCACTTTCGACAAGCGTTTCGAAAGAAATTTCCTCCTTAAGAAGCTTGACCAACCAGGAATCCTTCCCGGCGATGGCAGGAGCTGGCATCTCGAGGTCAGTCTCGTGCTCCTTTACCACCTTTAGTTCCCGAAGGACCTCTTCGGTCATCAACTTCCAGTTGATTGGAAAAGGGTAAAGGGCGCGCGGAGCGACCTCGGGATCCCAGTCAGAGACAGCCCGAATGCGGGCGTCGAAATCCGCGAACACGGGAGCCAACTCTGGGGTCAGCAGCATCCTCGGATCAACAACGTCCACATCCAGTGTTCCCTGAGCCCATTTGGTCGGAACGTACGACCAGGCCTCGTCCATCTTCAGGAAGAAGAACTTCTGTTGCCACCCCCGCCAGCTATCCTTAGTGGCGAAGGTGAACATGAATTTCTTGCTCCCGGATCCCCGAGGTAGCATGAAATAGAAGCCACCCTTCGGGACCACAGAGAGCTTGTAGTACTGCATAAAGATTATAAAATGGGGTTCTATCCCGAAGACGCCACACATGCAGAGGTAGGCGTTAAAATAGCAGAACGAGTTCGGGGGAAGCTGGTTCACAGCAATGCCATGAAATTTGCAGAACTCGCACACCATCTTCGGGTGAGGATACCGAAGACCGGCCTTCAGCTGGGCTCGGAAAATGGTAACCTCCTTACTATGGTTTGAAAAAGCATAATGGCTAGAACGAGGCAGCCTAGTAATGGCGTAAGAGGGAAGAAAGAATTTTTTCTTCCACCTCTCTAACTTTGCAGGGGTGGTGCAACAAGGATGGGCTAAAAGAGGCTGCCAGCTCTCAGGAATGGGCATTTTCGACATGAAAACGAGTTTGAAAACGGAAGAAAACAGTTTCCAGAGAAAAACTCAAAAGAACAGAGGGATCAAAACACTCTGGAAAACAAAAACCCACCGAAAGATTTGCCAAAATCTGAGGACGCCGTCGTGAAAGTTGGCTGGAAAAAAGCTCTGATTAAGGTAGCTCCGCCACAGAAAGCAAGAAAGTGCAAGAACAGGGGCAAAGCAGAGAAAAGAGCAGAAGAAAAAGCAAAGGGAACTTATGATGGAATGGGCTATTTATAAAGCCAGAGGTGGGTAACCGAAACATCGTCATAAGTACCCTTTGGAGGCGAACCGTCGCCGTAACTGCTCTCTGCACCTGAAAAGGCGCGCCCTCTGTAACCGACGTGACTCTCCTCCAATGGCAAAGCACCACGTGTCAACCGCTGTGGAAAAATGGTGGACACGTCCTCCAAACGTCCCTTGAAAACTGGGACACGTCTTCTGACATCCCTGGAAAACTGGGACGCGCCGCTCAGACTGACACGCTTGGCCAAACAGACCTGCAGAAACAAAGAGCAGGCCAACTCGAGGACGCCAAGAGACAGGCTATGGCCGAACAGCCCATGACCTTCGGGCAAGAGGTGTATCTTCGGCACAGGCTCCGCCTCGAAGACACCAAAGAACAGGCCAAGGCCGAACAGCCCATACCTTCGGGCAAGAGGTACATCCTCGGAACAGGCTAAGCTTCCTAAGAAACTCCCAAGAGCAACCTCGGAAAGAGATGCAAAACCGAAGTCTTCACTTCGGCTTTCCAAAGGGGGGCATGTGATAGCCAAAGACTATCGCCTCTATCTGGCCGAACTCCCTGCCACAAGAATGGCCAGAAGAAACTGGCGCTACCCGAGAAAAGGTGAGATCATACACCTCGGGAGATAGCCGAAGAGCTCCGAGCCCGTCACGCCAGGAAACTTGAGGATACTACTAGCCCCCTGAGGTTGCAAACAGATCGCCTTCGGAAAAGAGGCACCAGCTATTGCGGGCCGAACATGATCTCCCCGAAGGCGGAACTCCCTGAAGCTGGGAACCCCCGAACTGGGTGCGTGTTTCCCGAAGAGGCATTGTCCGTACCAAAGGACGACCTCGCCCAGGGACCTCGGGAGTACGGCAGGAGCATTTAAGGAAGCATTTAAGGAAGCCTCTGACACGTCCTTTCACAGACGTCATAAGCCGCCTCAAAAGGCGCTCTGACACGCTAACGCCATCAGAATCACATCATGGCCCATCTCAGCACAAGGCTCAAGGCAACCTGCTACCAGCTATCTGTCCCCTACGCCCAGAAATTCAGGAAACATCCGACCGAACACGTGTCGCGATCTGAACGGGCTAGGCACTCCTATAAATACCAGGAAATAAATACTTGGCAGGAGGTTGGTTGGCAGAGATCTCACTCCCAGACTCTGAGAAAATCACCAGGCGAGACTCTTCAGCTCTTGTGTGCTATTTCCTCTGCCTTTTCTTGGCCAACCACTGACTTGGGCGTCGGAGGCTCCCCCCCCCCCCCCCCCCCCCCCCCCCGGAAACACATTCCGGGGGCCTCCTAACCCTTTGCTTCTGAGATTTCAGGCACACTCCCTTGGGCGGACCATCCTTCAGGCGTTCTTCCTCTCAGAAGTCTCTCCATCAGTCATTATGACTCTAAACGAAATCTCCTTCTCCAGCTCCTCAGTTTTCTTCTTCTCCTCCAAACTCTCCTTCAACGAGTCAACCTGGCCCTGGAGTTCGGCATTCTCAGCCATCGCCTTCGCCAAAAGGGAAGACTCCCCTTCTTTTTCCTTTCGAAGGGACTCATTGGCCAAAGTCAGGCTGATTAACTTATCGCCAAGGTTGGACATCTTCTTGGAAAAATCCTTCAAGAGCTCCTCTTGGCCCTTCAAGAATTCCTCCCGAAGACTAGCAACCTTCTCCTTGCATATTTCGCTCAGCTTGGTGTTCGTCAACACCGAGTTGGCGCAGAAAACTTTGGCCTTCTCCAACTTACCTTCGGCCCAAGCTCGGACCAAAGACTGCTTTGCTGCCCAAGCTCGGAGGTATCCACTATACCCCAAAAGCTGCAAAAAAGAAAGGCAGTCAGTGAAAATTTGCACAAGGAAAGCCAGAGCACTTAGGCAGAAAAGTGGAAGGAAAAGTGAGAAGCCCGAAGGGTTACCTGAGCAGCATGCTGGGAAACTTTTGCAGCAAGGGCATCCTCGGAGGCACACTCCTCAGCGACTGCCTTGAAGGATGCCTGAGTAAGCACGCCCCTCGCCATTTCGAGAGCCATTTCCCGGCAGTCCTTGGAAAACAAGTTCATGTCCTCCGTGAAAGACCAGAACGGCTCCCTTGGGATTTTGCCCTTCGGGACGTGGGAAGCCCGAAGATCCTGCCTTCAGGAGTGCTCAATCTTCCAAGGCAGGGGTGCCAAATCCTCTGCAAAAAGAAACATCTCATCAGGTAAATTTTCCTTCGTTATAAAAAATGTGAGATTGTAGGAGAAAATAGAAAAACCTGCCGCGACTTCGGCACAGTCGTCATCAGAGTCACCAACCTTCTCCACGTCGGCAGGAACATGTTTGCCCTTGGCTCTTCGGCATTTCTCTAATTCTTCAACATGAAGATCCTCCGAAGAGCCCAACAAATCCGTCGACATGGTGGGACTCAGAGCCGCAGGAATGGCCACCTCGGCAAAAACATCCCCGGCCGTTCCAGGCTGGGAAAAAGTTGCAACCTCGGTCGTGGTAGCAGTGACATCGCCCGCCTCCGAAACGTCCTTCGGGGAGGGAGGAGGGGTGTCCCTCTTGGTCTTCTTGGCGGAAGATGATCCACCACCAGAAGCCTTCTTGGTCTTCTTGGCGGAAGACGGCTCACCCCCAGAAGCCTTGCGCCTCTTCTTCGTTTGTTCTCCCTTCTCGGACTGACCAAGGAAAAGAGATCTATAATAGGTGGTAGACCCGTTGCCCATCTCTGAAAAAGAGAGAAAAAAATCAGTGTAAGTCCACAGGCACTTATGCTGAAAATTTTTTGAAAGATACTTACTTTCAGAAAAGGCTTCGAAAGTGAGCTCGCTCTGAAGGAGCCTCACCAGCCAAGAGTTCTTCCCTTCGGTAGCAGGAGCTGGCATGCCGAGATCCGTCTTATGCTCCGCAACCACCCCCAGCTCCCGAAGGACGTCCTCGGTCATGAGTTTCCACATGATCGGGAAAGGGTAGAGAGAGCGTGGAGGGACCTCGGCATCCCAGTCGGCGACAGCAAGGATTCGTCTGTCAAAGTCCCTAAACCTAGCTGCCAAGTCAGAAGTCAACAACTTCCTGGGGTCCGTGACATCCGCCTCCAACTCTCCCCGAGCCCACTTAGTCGGGACGTGTGACCAGGCCTCCGCCACCTTCAGGAAGAAGAACTTCCTTTGCCACCCTCACCAGCTATCCTTGGTAGCGAAAGTGAACATAAATTCCTTGCTCCCAGATCCCCGAGGTAGCATAAAATAAAAGCCACCCTTCGGAATCGGATAGAGCCTATAGTACTGCATGAACAGGATGAAATGGGGTTCTACCCCGAAGATCCCACACAATGCAGAGAAAGGCATTAAAATAGCAGTATGAGTTCGGAGGAAGTTGATTCACGGCTATGCCATGAAATTGGCAAAAGTCACAAATCATCTTCGCGGTAGGAAACCGAAGTCCGGCCTTCAGTTGGGCTCGAAAAATGGTAACCTCGTCACCTTGATTCATAAAGCAAAACTGGCCAAGGCGAGGTAACCTTGTGAGGCATAAGAGGGAAGGAAAATTTTGGTCTTCCATTTTTTTAATTTTTTAGGAGTGGTGCAACAAGGGTGAGACATAAGAGGTTGCCAGCTTTCAGGAATATGCATGGTAGACAGAAAAATGACTTCGAGAAGCGAAAAGAAAAGCAAAAAATGAAAGGAACTCTAGAAGTCAGAACCCACCAAAAGACTTGCCAAAGTCTGGGTTCGAGGATGCCGTCGTGAAAGATCACCAGAAATCGCTTTGCCGCTAAGATCGCCGCAAAAAAGGAAGGAAAAGCAAGAGCAAAGCGAGAGCAACGAAACACAAGTGAAGAGTATGATGGGAGGAAGGTTTTTATAGATCGAGAAAAGGCAGCCAAGAGGCCATCAATAATGCTGCGTGAGGGCGAAGCGTCGCCATAATTGCTCCTCTCGGATGAAAAGATGTGCCCATCCCTGCTGATGCCTGCCATGTGTCACCCATCGTCAGCAACGAGGTCTCAGTTTTCTGGCATCCAGAAAACTCGGGCACATTGCTCAAGACTGTCACACCTAGTTTCAAGATCCGTCGATCCATTAGCCTATGGCGGGAAAAGTGAACAAGTTGAGAATCTCAAGAATACCGAAATCTGGATAGGCGACACCTGTCTGAACAGGGCTTATCGCCTAAAAAGTGAAGTGCCTCCCCTGCCGACGTCGTACTCCGAGCATGAAGTCCAAGAGGTCAGGGGTTCAAGGCTCCATGCCGCCCTGTTCGACCGAAAACGGACATCCTACTACGTGGACCTCCGGGAGTCCATGAGGGCGTCCTGACAAAACTGCCAAGTTAAGCGCAAGACGGACGCCAGAAGGGCTACTTGCCGAAGTCTTCACTCCGGCTTTCCAAGGGGGGCATGTGATAGCCAAAGTGCTATCACCCTGACCACCTACCGACCACGGGAAAGAGGGAGCCAGACACCTGAGGTCTGCGACCTCGGAAAGGACTCCGGAGTAAAGGAAGTCATACACCTGGGGCATACGACCTCGGTAGCTCGCCAAAACCAGCTTCGGGAACCAGCGTATCGCCTCCTTAGGGACGGTGACCAAACCAGCTTCGGGGGAGAAGGACCGACCACCCTCTGCAGGAGAAAGCCCCCCGAAGATGGAACTGCCGAAGTACCAGCCTGACTCTGGGAGAAGGCCCCTCATCCTGAAGTAAGACATCGACCAGAGGGACCTCGGTTGTACGGCAAGAGCAATTAAGGAGTCTCTGACACTCCGGTCACTTACGTCTTTGATACGCCACCTTCAGGCACACTCTGATATGCCACCTTCAGGCACGCTCTGGCACGCCGTCGCAGTCTGATGTCCTGTCACGAAGGGCTACAGCTCGCGGCCCGAGGAGCCTACAGGTGGCTAGGGTCCTCTGCGCACTCGGAAGTAAACCATCCGACCATACACGTGTCGAACATGTGTCATAATCCAAAGGGGTCAGCCCTTTTTTTTTATACAAAGAAAATGGTCCCAGAAAAAGGGGGGCTGGGCTCTCTTCTAGAAGAGAAAAAAGGGACAGAAAGGCTGAAAAACTAGAGGACGCTTTCCTCTCTTCGCCTGAATACTCTTCCCTCCAGCCCTCAGAAGGATCTCTGCCAGGCAAGTGCCTCTTGTGCTTATTACTACGCCATTCTCTATCTTTAAGCACTGACTTGGGCGTCGGAGGTTCCCCCCCTAGAAAATCACTCTGGGGGCCTCCTAACCCTTGTTTTCTGAGTGTTTCAGCCAGGTCTCCCTGAGGAACCACTGTTCCGGGCTCTCCCCTGCACTGGAGGTACCTCCCGTCCTCACCTACCATGGGACGAAGAAGCTGCCGAGCCATCCTTTAAGGCGATCCACCCTGGATGCCTCCTTTTCGCACCTCCGGGACCCCCTGCTGCCCATACCATTGCACACAGTGGAGACTCTGGCTCCGCCTAAACGAACCACATCAGATGCGGGCTCCACGTGAACCGCATCACTTAACCAGGTAGACATGTACCATTTGAAAAGTGGTCAGCAAAATTAGCCAACTTTGATAGGCTATAACTTTGGCTACATGGCACCAAATTTAGTGATTCAAAATCCAAGTTATTAAAATTGAAGTGTTCTAGGTGTTTTTGAAATTTTATAGAAAAATTCTTTATGTGCAAAAATTTATGGCAACTAGAGTACCGGGTGCCAAATTTTAGCCACTATTGAACAATATGCCCAATACAAAATATCATAAAAATTCATGCACTCAATTTCTAGGTACAAAACCCACTTGGTAGATTCCATACATGTATTATACACCTGTTAAAATCATGCTCCATGAATTTAGAATCATTTTAACCATCATTCACAAAAATGGCACCAAAATAGCCCATAAACACCACATGAACAGCATTATACATACACTTCAAACCACAATCCATAGAACCATATATCCTTATCACACTACACATACAACATACCCAGTTCATTTAAATGCATTCATGTACTAAATTAAATGTATACATAACTTGGTTTATATGTACACTGAGCCTCTTGGAGGGCTTCAAGAACATTGTGCATTCTAGAAACTTGAAGGGACCATTTATTGCGTAAGGCAGAAAGTATCAGTATTAAAAATAGCTAATGTGCTCCAAAAATCATGAAATTTTCCCAATTTAATACTAAACATATGGAAGTTTAATATAATTGAAATTTCACAGACAAATTCAAAAGACAGCTATTAGTTTGAATGCTCTCTTTCAGGTGTTCTTGAAATGGACAGAAAGGGGGTAAGTCTATTTGAAGAAACTTAGTAAAGGCTTATCATTAGAAACTTGAATCTCCAGCATACAGACCTGAAATCTAAAAATACATAAAAACACAAAAAAAAAAACACATGTACAAAAAATATAGCCATCCAAAAGCACAAACAAACATAACACAATCAAATGCAATGTTGGCAGCAATACATCATTAGGGTTAGTCTATAAACAATCAAATAAACAACATGTATAATCACTATGGAAGCCCTCCACAAGCTAATGCTCAATCTTAGGAGGTTAATTGGTCTTAGTTAGTACTAACTTGGCTTCTAGAAACCCTAAAATTTCCACTATCATAAACAGAGCACAAAGCTGTATGGTTGAAACCCTTGGTGCAATTTCCCCCTTAACTTAAACTTAGTTCATCAAGTTCTTGGTTCTCTTCCAAGCTTAGGGTATTAACTTCATGAATGTTTGGGCATTAGTATTAAATACTAAACAACCAAGAAAACAAACCCAGGTTTAAAACCCTTATCTAAGCTGTGAAAGCTGAAATCTTCAAGTGATACACAATAAACCCAAAAACTAGCTAGGGTTTTTCTCTTTCTTATTGCATCTAATTGCCTTTCTTTGTGATTTCTTTGGAGATTCAGCTATGGTGGCTATAGAAGCT